>SJOL01000931.1:0-15192 GCA_004794785.1 Opisthorchis felineus | reverse complement strand
CAAGGTACTCGTTCAGCGAAGAAAGTTCTTTATCGACTTTCGTCCATGTCGCTGCAGTCTTTGCGTTTGCATCCTCCAGAGCTTTGGAAAGAAGCTCCAGTTTCGCTTCGAGTGTCCCGATTAAAGCGGAACAGTCACACTGGCCTATTCGACTTTGCGGTGCAGTTTTGGTTCCGTTTTTGGTGGCCGCCTTCTTAGTTGTGGAAAGCATTGCCCCCTTAAGGTAAAGGCAACTGGCGCAGACAAACGGGTCAGGAGAGTTGGTCAGGTGGCTTACCTGGTCGTCCTGTAAACCCGTGCATTTAAAGTGCCACCAAACCTTGCAGGAGTGGCATTGCATACCACGTCTTACATTCGACGGACACCTATTTCGTCCACATCTGTTGTGCTCCAACGATGGCTGTGGAGTGCAGCTTGAATTGATTGCGTCGTCGTTGAGAATGTGTGCAAAATAGGAAATGAGTGCGAAATGACAGATGTTATCACGTAAATAGTGTGTTAGAGTGAAAAAATTCAACAAATGATACTCGTGAACTCTGTAAATAGATTGAACAGCGAAAGTACTTTTTCACAAAGTTGAACGTGGCCAAAACAAAACCGATTTTGAACGTAACGCTCGATGTATGTTACCTGGGTGTGGGCTAAATGATATTTGTTCCTGAGCAATCGGATATATAGTAAAAGTTTCAGCCCCCAGCTAGCTCATCATCATTTTCAGAACCAGTTAGATAATATCAAGAGTGATTTCTTAGTAGACCATGTATTCTGAGATTGTAGACATCATTGTGAAAATGAAGATGGGTGACAATAATTTGGCATGAACGATGAGCTAAATCGGGCTCAAAACTTTATGGCAGACATGAAAAAGAGCACCAGAGTAGCTTGAAATAGCGGGTGTGAGTGATTATTCCCAGTGGGGCAGATATCGTTGCGTTTTTATTCAACGTGCTGTTGTTTCGTAGCGTTGCACTATCTATTGACTAGTTGTGCATATTAGAGAATGGAGAACATTCACAGAGGAGCATAGTACCACCAATACTGCCCACTGTACCCAGTTCTATTTCATCGTTATACTAAACGGGATCCGAGCTTCCCGGAAAAATGTGTTATGCCGAAATTCGCTGAACGAGTTCATATCATTTGTTACGTTTGGGGGGCTTGACGCATGTAAACTTGCTCCCACTATTTTTTCGGTTGGAATTTGCCATGAGTATCCCGCGGAGATGAGCACACTTGTAAACAACACCGCGGAATGCTATAATATGCTGAAGTTTGAGTTCGTCCTTCATCTCGTAGACCGGTTATGAGATGCGAATTCGGTAGAGGTCGGTGACCTCGAAATTTAGCTTATTTAAACAAAATGTTCTGGGCAACATACCACCGAAACGTGCAGACCAACACGCCGTAATAGTGGCAAATTTGAAGACCCCATAGTTTCGTATATAATAATCTAGGTTTACCTCCACCGAGCGGCCATTTTTCATTCCGAATCGAAATTCAAATGACCTTGAGAGGCTAGTGGGTGGTACGGTAGATCCAACAAATCCCCGTGCTCTAGATGCACTCAACTTTCCGGATGCCTTCAGAAATTTTTCATCATCTTCGCCCCAAGATAGCTGCATTACGGGGGAGCAAGTTTGGCGTATGTGACCGGAAAATTCTCCCCGACACATTTGTTTCAACCATTGGCTTTGGCACTCAAATGTTACGTTTTCCACCGGTTCAACACTGTGATTCAATTGTTCCACTCATACTAACTTAGTAGTGAAAATGTATGGAATTACCTGTGAGATGTTATTATTTAGCCAGTGTTTATTAGAACATGCTGTAGATCCAATTGGCATGGATTTTCCTCTTATCCTTTTGTCAGCGGAGTCGCGCCATCATTCGGTAGAACGATGATAATCAAATCAGTCACTCTTGTTTTATTCGACTTAACATTTTACCCCACCAAGAGGGCCGTCGGACTTTTAAGCGCTGATGCTGCACACGGTACAAATGGAACACAGCTACTAGTTTGTTAAAAAGTAATTTGCAAAGCCTTCGCAGTAGCTGTAGAATTTCTCGGTAACACACAACGCGAACATCGGTCGATTTGCCCGGAGTGACGCCACAAAAAATTGAAAGATCTTTGTCACTAAATATCTGTTTGGTTGCTTCATAAAGCGACACCTGGTGAAGACTTCCATCATCGATGAACTTGCTACGCGATTGCGCGGAGCTCGTGTAAAGCTTAACTGCTACGCTCCACTCTGCTGTTTTACTGTGATACAGTTCATCAAACGCAACTAAGAGGTGTTTGGTTTACCGTACTTGGACAAAATTTCCGGTAAGCCGAAACGTGTTAGCCTCATTCGAAAACGCCGCCCAGTATGCCGGCGTTGAAAAAGGATCCCTCGCTCAGGTTTTGTGACAAAATTGATGCATTCGGCCCTCCATGCATGGCCCTCCCATGTGCGTCATTCTGGTCAGCCCATCGACTCTGCGCCGCTCTCAAATGTGCAGTTTTTGCACAATATGGCGCCGCTCATTGTGACGGCAGCGCAAAAACTTGTTGAGCCAAACGGATGTTCAGCGTTCGGAGCACAACCATCATCTAGACAATCTGAAGTACGTCCCTCATAATTAGTTCTGCAGCAGTGAGTGGCTTACTAGTATGAAATGCGGGCAAAATGTCATTAAAAATGTCACTGAAAAACCGGGTGACATTTAGGTCCTCACAATGATTTGTTTCGAACGACGGTGTATACGTGAGACCCAGTGCTGAGCCAATCAAGGAACAGCGCTTGAAGGTCCTCCTTCTGGTAGGTGAGTAGCTGGCGAGTGACTGAGACTGCAGTGCCGTTGAATGATTTCATCTCTTATTCCGCGGTATTCCGGTATATGACATAAGGGTTGCAAAGTACGGATTTTTTCAAGTGTCAATCACAAAGGTCGCTGTTCTAGTAATGTGTCCAAATATATTTCATGTTGCATGGTCGATGAACCACATTCTGGATTACATATTTCTTGATTATCTTCAGTGTGTGCGCATTTAGCCATTTAACTTCTGATGAACAATCGTACTGAGTTGTGCAATTTTTAAATAAATGTCATGAATTCTATTTTTTAGGTTCAAAATCAAAAAGCGCCCTCAGACACAGGGGCAGAAAAATTAAGCACACTATGTGTAGCCCCGCCAACAAAATGATTTCTTATAAATTTTGCAATTTGAACTCTCATATCATGCCGTTTGACCACTTTGGCAGGTGCAACCGTCGACCCGCCGTCCCAGTGCTGAAGCACGGTTGAAGGAGCTTCATTCGCGGTGCTATACTTGTTGACAATCAATGTGCGTCAAGATGTTAGCACGCGGCTCCGAATTTTTCTCGCGTACACCGTTAAGGGTGCAGCGTATTATTGCGGGAAATGCACGCCTGGGCCTCATGCAGACCGCGTTTCACGTTTCGTGAAAGTCTCACAAAAGCTGTCGATCAGTGAGCCATATGTGCACAACTGACATCAGTTAACGCTCCTTGACCAGCTATCTGCCTAAGACAAATCTGAATAGGATATTCTGTGCACGAGGATCCCAGCACACACCAAGTCCCCTTGTAGATTGGCCACATTGAGGATGACTGGCGTGCAGCCCCTAGTACATCACCCAAGGAGATAGCTCCTCTGAAGGCAAGCTAGCAGGGTACCTGAGCTGCGGGTCAGGAGGTTACAGTCTTATAAAACTCTGATGGTGCATGTGTCTCAGGCCAGATTTGGTTAATGTATGTGGCGTACTGTCAGCCAATGAGCCCTGACTGGGATGCCTGCTCACTTTCGTGACACGTTCCTCACACACGAGATTGACTATTAAAACCCATCACTCCTGCTCTCTTGACAAAACAGTTTACGAACTTCCTGGTTAGATGATACATCGTGAAAGGATCTCATGTCGGACTCAAAGGGCATGCTGGCAAACAAAACTATCAGCCGTGGAAGTAGTTTCCACTGAGAAGGGAGCCTTCACTTCCCTGCAAACAGCTAAGGGCGTTTTGGAAGTTTTTTTAAAATCCATGCACGCTTCCAAAGCGTGGTGTGGAATACACCCGTTACAGGATACGGTTTATGCCAATGGGCGCATATCACAAAGTCGGCAGTCAAGAACTCACTGCCCCCAACAGTAGACGGTGACAAGTCGATAACTTAGGTTCCGCTCAGCGGAGGACGGTTGTCTCGAACTGCAGTGACGCTAAGTATATCTTAATCCACTACTACCGAGAAACAACTGGTGGTAAGCACCGATTTAGAGTGCTCACTACTCTTCCTGAGATTCACTGGAATCGTGCATTTAACTGACCGCTGCTAGAAGCTAGCCTCAGGATAAGCCGCACTTAGCTAGCAAGTTGGGAATCAGCCAAAAATGGTGTCATTGGCATTAAAGTTCTGCCTGCAATAACTCCAAGCTCTCTGCTTTCACCACCTTTGTGCAAGACGCACTCGCAAAAAGCGAAACCAACCAGCTCTGGCACACGCATTGCCATGACTGAAAATTTCGACGCATTCAGCTTTAGGTACCATAACTTGTATCACTTCTGAAATTCCCATAAGTCATTTTATAGCGACCCCTTACGGTTGAATGGGCTAATTAGCTTTGAATCTCCAGCAATTATGAGGCGAGGGCTATTCACATATGTGAAAACAAGGGACCATGTGCGATTCCATGGTGGACCCGGCCAGTCGAGACATCTGAGATAGGGAAGTTGTGGCTAACCCTTCTCCCACATACTTGACTATACAGCTCACGGTCGCTCACTAGATCACGAAACTCGTCTTTTTCCTACACTAACAAATCACTTCACGCAATCGTGACCCATCTGACCTTGACTGTCTGCACCGCCTGGTAAGTGTAGAAATAAGTCATGTGCTGACACCCACGCACACGCAAAGTACCTACGTACAGAAAAGCCGAACACAGTCTGCACACAACACACGACTCAACTCAGAACAACTCTACAGCACTACGAACGTCGCCGACTCGGAGGCTGGCCGCTCGGGAATTACGGCGTGCCATTCATGGATAACTAGGAAATACGTGTAGCTGCTACAACAGCGAAGAAAACACGAAACCAGCAACGTCACTTATCAACCTGTACTTGCGATACGATAAGTCCCTCTTTTCATATATACAAATTGTAATCATTTCACTTAACGAAACTGTATTAGTTGGTGCCTATCGTTTTTTGTCCAACCAAACCCATTTTTGGGTTATAGTAGAGCAGTAACAAAGCCAGCACCCGTCCTGACGAGGAGGGAGCAATTCCATACTCCAGGAGCTGAATGCCTTATTTATATGGCTGCCCTTAAGCGAACAAATCCATTTTGCTAACAACTTGTCTTAGATACTGTAACCTTGTTTTCTATATTTCAGCCTTTCATTTTCATCTTATTGGACTGTTTGATTTTTTATGCTCTGGTTCAGTTTAATTCTGTGTCACGGAACAGTTCACTTGTTTGCAGTACAGCTTCCTCAAAGTAGTTTGTTATCCCGATCCCGGCGTACTGACGAGTCTGACGGATGCATTTTTAGAGTCCCCAACAAACAAAACGGATGATTAAGGCAGTCGGAGGTTTCTTCGTTCTTTCAATTTAAACATTAACCTCGTCCGAGGCACTGGAGAGTTAAGCGAGGCACCACAAGCCGCCGACAGGTTCGGATTGAGCGAAGACCTGCGGATTGGTTCTAACATATAGTCGTTTATTTTCTGTCACAATATTTGTTCTTATACCCTGGACACTGGATCAGTTGTGCTAACATGGCTGTGGTTCGCCTGCAGGCCAGGCTTTTGGTCCTCTTGATTACGCACAATAGTCGCTAATTTCCGGCAAAGAACTGAGACTGCTGTCATAGAGTAGGATCTAAGTGTCCCAAAAAATTAGGGCTAAACCTTTCGCAAGCAGAAACGAAAATGATCTCTTCCCGGAGTCTTTCTTGCTTTCAAGCGGTTCCAGGACAATTTGGCCGTCCCCCGCCGCTATAACTTCTTGCTACGTGACTTGAAATGGCTGAAAATACTCTGGGAGGAGAATACTGGCAAATGTCGGAAAAAAGAAACCTATTAATCTTCTTCACCTCAATTGAATTTTCACCTACCCACCTTGTCACGTGTTCATAACTTTTACTACCCACTTTTCCAACCACAAACACAATTGGGTGTAACCTCAGAAGTAACCAGAATCCCGAGTGATTTCGCCGGCCAACAGCATTCTAAATATAAACTTCGTTCGACGAGTTGAACTATTGCATGTGCTTCTGATGCATTTGCGGAACTTTTTGAAACACGAACCTGACGTGCGTTTGTTTTGGAACCTTTCTTTATCCGTTAACCATTTTACAAGTTGGCCCATCTGAGTAAGGACACTGCCGCTTCCGAAATAGTTTCGCCTTTCAAATTGATTGTACAGGCCTCAAAACCACACAGATGTTTGTCCTACTATACATACGGATTAATTTTCGTCAAGCTGCTAGCCCTAATTTTATAAAGACACGATCTCCCTCACAAATCAAGCTATCGTCTTCGATTAAACGAATGTCAGTCTAAAGTGACATCAGCCGTGACGTTAGGAGTCCCACCTAATTTTACTCAGGACATAAATGCACTCATCGGTGAGCAAGTTATCGGTTGCTTCCAGCAACCAGCTTTCGAACGGCTTATTTCAGCTTCTTACTCCCGATAGTTGGCAGATGTAGCATTAATATCTCCGACCCTCGGTCGGTGTTCCTCAGCAAAGTATTCTTCATCTGGTTTGGAAACCCTTTACCCCCAAGTCGTACGGCCCTGGGGCTATGACGTTTGTGTAACATGAAACCTTGCTTGTCGGTGAAGGTACCACGGGCTGTCAGATGGATGTTAGTGTTGGATAGCATCTAGTTGGGCATGCAGTATGTACCCCTTGGATAAACCGAAGCACAGCCCACTGATTTGGTCACGAAAGGACAGAATATCGCTACACAATCAGACGGTCGCTAAGACAGTGAAGCCTACATTTAAGACTGTTGGTTATAACTCCTCAGCTTCATTGTGGAGGCCACGTAAGCTCCAGAAACTGTGTTCAGCCGTAACCTATATGTGGAGGTCCCTCAAACACAGTATCTGAGGGTTTGGCGTGTTTTTGTCCAACGGTGCTGTGTTTCGGCATTGGATTCTTACTTCTTTGGTAATAACTAGTTAATACTTAACTAATTCCATACCATGTTTCTGCTCTTTTTGTGTCAATAGCGTTGGTTGGCCCTGGAAACTATGGGCCATTGAGGCAGTTTCTATGATGTGTAGCACTCGGTGCAATTCAGCAGACGGCGGCCAGCCCATAATATTGGACTGCTCATTCCGCGTCAACGGTGCATCGATTTTTGTCTCTCGGTGCACATAACTCCCAATTGTTCACTGATTGACTGTCGCTCGATTTTCCAGGGTGCCGTTTGGATTCTTAACCCACTAAATATCGCTCAAAATCGGCAACAGCCATCACTGCTGAGTTTCTTCGTTGGCCCAAAATGTCGTACTGATATACGTTGTCTCCGCTCGCTCAATTTCATACTGAGCAGAAAACCTCCGGGCAAATTTTGTTGTGGTGTGTGAGCCTGTGCCTTACTGTCTTTCTACGTAGAAACCAGCGTTGAAAAGCAATCACCGATATAGGCAGGTAGCACACCATCGGCCAAAGTGGAAGCTTTTGATGGTATTCTAACGTCCTGTGATCACCAGGTCAAAACCCTTTTTGAAATGGTTCCCAATCCGACAAAATGGCACTTCGGCCAAGGCGAAACCGGTGCAATGCAGGAAATCTTAAATTCTTCAACCAGAAGCAAAGCCAAATCTTTACTATTGCCAGGCATAATAGTAATGCACCCCGTAAGAACGCGCATCACTGCAGGAGAACGCGACCTGCCCCATCATAGTTTTGTGGAGCCCACAAGTTACTCGGTTGCGACGGTACCACCGGGGTCACACTATGACAACGTACATTTCCCCACTTTGTTTCAGTGCACTCATCCGTCCCACAAGAAGGTTACGCTTGACCTCTAAAGGATATAAAAGTCATAGATTCGTGTTTCTGCGGTCCTTTGGTTAAATTGATTTCATTTAACATCCAGGGAACCGGATGCTATTTACACCAAAAATACTGAATAGTAAACCGCGCCAACTGACAGGCCACTTTTTGAGGGCAATCTCTTTACGCAGGTTTTACTACAATGACCTCGAAAAAGCTGCCGTTAAACCTATTTTCAGGTCCAGTGGTCGCATGTGCATGCTGGTAATAAACCTACAGCTCAATTCAACATTGAACAAATTGGTGTAACGTATCCCAAAAAAGATTTTCTGCGTCGCTTAAATGCTAGCAACACAGTATTACCGTGCAGCCCGGATTCACATGGATGTGCTATTATTACGTTCTCTTCCATGGATTGCTTGACATATTTTAAGAACGACGGGCTCATCTTGGATGGTATATCAATCCACTCCACAAAGAACTTTCATCAAGCTCCCGCATTCCACAGCTCTACAAGCCATAAGGTTGCTACGCTCTAAGTTCAGCACCACGATGGTCCTCAGGATGTCCTACACTCCAGATTTTCCACGTCAAACCTGCTGCAGCCTATTCTTCTTACCGATAACGGTGCGGACACCTTTGGGTGTATTCTGTGGCCAATAATTGCACTTCAGTTTGGCAATCTGACGGACGGGCCATACACTTCTTTTTGCAGACACTTCCAGGCCTCGGAAATCCGATGCACACTGGCTTTGAAAAGTAAAAGCGCGAGTGAGGGGTAGGTTCCCCTATCCTGCCAGCAAACGTGAGCTCACAATATATTTATTGGCAAGCCTGGAAAAGCTTTCGTGATGCGCAACGAGGAGATCCAAGTGGGAATTGACAAAATTTGGTATTTTTGTGCATTTTTTGTCCATTTGTCACAAGCTTAAGAAAACTGGACACGAGGCTGCGTCGTCAAAAAGATGACCAAACTCCCCTCTCCACGAGACTGACGCCTACGGGTCTCAAGCCAACTTATGGCGTTTAATTAAGCCTGCTGATTCTTAGGCGCACACCACAAATTTCTCCGAAACCACAGTTTAAATCGAGGAAAATTTCACATAAAGATTTATTATTCGACGGCACTTATTTAATTCCATGAAACCTCCTCAGAGTAGCGGTTTTGCGCAAATCTATTCAAGCTTACTCAAGGTCTACTTTGAGCGCGGAACCATATTTTTGTTGGCTGCCACGGCTCAGTAGGGTGTCTCCGTGAAGAAAGCGAGGATTCTGTGAGGAAATTGGTTTCTCCACTTGCCTTATCCTGTATTTGCTCTGGAGATATTTTGAGAGAACAATAACAATGATTATGTTGTTTTGCCCGCGCAAACTCGAAATCGAGCAGCCATCCGCGATCTATGTAAGAAAGGGTGTCCTATGGTTGTAGCGGCACTCCCGTCAGGCAAATCCAAGGAATTCGACACAGCAAGTTTGGTGGACGTTTATAGAACAATTGGAACACGCTGTATGGGGTGCAATGCAAGGTTTTATCTTCACCGGTATATTGGGGAGAATTGCTGGGTTTATGGGCAACACCAGCAGACAGTAGCATAGGCCGGTCAGTACTTCGCAGTTCTGGCACAACTTCAACGGACTGAGACGGTCAGTTTGACACATGTAACACACTCAATCGTGGAACGGAATCTTGCATTGAAAAATGCGTCCAGCACCAGAAGCTGCGTTAATTATGCCACCTACTGCTCATGCCAAACTGTCATTTTCTGATAAAAGTGCTGTTTTCCGTGCTTAATTTAAAGTGGTGGAAGCAGGAAAGCGGTCAACTCTTGGCCCGGCCGAGGCGTGTGAAATATACTATGAAAAGTCTGGGCGCCCACGTTGCCACTCGCTTTCGAGGATGGAGGCCACGTGATCCGCACTGCGTTTTGTTGCAGATGCCCCAGGATATAGCGGCCAATCAATGTCAGCGGCATCCTTGTTGTCAGTTTCTATCCAGATTGCTTGAATGCGTGTCTGGAGATGTAGGCTCCTCGGAATGAGTGTGGTGGGCCAACACCAGGTTGCTTCGCAATCCAGTTTTATTCTTTTCTTCATATTGAGGCTTTTAGAAAATCGCGGCCGTTCGGCAGCGAAGCAGCAGGGCTGAACACTGGTGTCATGTTGTCGATGATGATGGATGTTCTTAACTGCTGGCAACCGATCATGCTGGGTACGGCAGTCGCAGTGTCGTGATTGCGACGTCATACTCAGGTTCGTGGATAGCCCCCTAAGTGAACTTCTTGGGTGAGTCTGTTGAGTTTGTTGGGCAGGCAAGCTTGAAATGAGAATCTTGACAAATTGATACCAGCGTTGACCGGGGATATTCTTGAGTCCTTCGAGGGCTCAGGATGGTTCACCGCCGTCATTCACACGAGGTAATAAGATAGCATCATATAGATTAAGAACCCGAAGTGCCAAAACGTTTGCCAGAGGTCACTGAGGTATAAGTTAGAATGCGGTCAAGAGAGTCTACAATCTGTAACTATTGTGGTGAGGCGAAACTACTCGATTTCAAGAGCGATACTCTACGTTCAGGTAGAGATATTGAAGACTAGCGATATGCGGTCAATGTGAACGGGTCTGCTCACAAGTCAATTTGAGGGACGTGCATTAGCGAAGTGGTACGTCACAAAATTGATAATTATAATGTTCATTCCCAACTAGTGGGTAGCATACCTTCAGGCATGATCATAAGGTTACAGTCAGAATAAGTGCATAACTGATAGTGTTTGCGGGTACCAGGAATTTCGTGGAAAAGGGACGGCGACATAAGCAGTGGGCATTACCCGAAGTAGACTTGGTCACGCCTGAGGCAGCATGGGTATGGAACCGAAATGGGGAACATATCAGATAAGACAAGACACTATCGTTACGATTTGAAAGTGGCGGGCAAAAACAATACGGCTTGTTGTGTCATTGTGCTGGGTAGGAAGGGTAGGGGTGAGCGTAGACGGTTCCCAAGACAGTGGTTAAAGCCTACGTGACTTCGTAGATAACTCGTGCGAAAGGAGTGGTTGGCGGCCGAGCATTCATTGAGATAGGATGATTATGCACTAAAGGTTTTTAGGGTGAAAAAGGAGATTAGAAGACCATCGCAGACAGTTTTTGGAATGGTCCAGCGCAGCTCCATGGAGAAGTGGGTGACAGAGCTGCAGGGGAAGAAAAGTTACCGCTTAGAGCCTACAGTACACACCATCTTACCGACTGAGGATATGGATGGCTTTCTGATGTCAGGCGCTGCGCGGAAAGAAGTGCTAACCAATCCTGGACGTTTGGTGATTCAGGGGAATTAGTACTTCGAAGCCTGCAGGGACAAGAGATTGGAGAAAAAAGTGAGACGCGTTATGCTGCATGTTTGGAAGATGAAGCGACCTGAGCATGGCAGATTACAGCCTGTAGGAAAGCCGAGAAGCTTTGAAAACCGAATTGTTTCAGAGGCGTTACACCATATTCAATAAGTCAGCCTACATACTGGACGGCATTTTTTGATCTGCTGTGCACCAATAGGCTATTACAACCGAAAGATTCTGTTTATCATTTTGTTATGCCACAATCGAAGAACACTTGATCCAGTGGCTCAGGAGTTTGTCAAAATCTGCTTTATTTTACGTTTTCTCTACCACGGAAGCTAGTATATGGGTTAGGTAAGGTCTTTGGGATGATAGCATTCACTTGAAAGGATGGTTGTCACCCGTGCGCTTGTTTGCATCGTTAGACACAGGGGGCGCCAGTGGGGAGGACCCGGTACGGAAAGAGTTAATGAACGTTCAGGACTGGGTAGCGATCGAAAATGCCAATCAGGCGGGATAAATGTGAATGGGTAGTGAAAGCGCATTGGGAGAATGGATCATCGGTATTCAGCGTTCATCGACCGCTCAGAGGACAAAAACGGGATTGTCGAAATCGTGGTGATGTGGGTTACTTGGATGTGGGTAGAAAGGTAATCATTCCAGGGGCAATGAGAAGGAGATAGATAGTATCAGGAGTGACTGCACTGGTCGCCAATGTAACCGGATAGTTAAGACAGTGGAAGAGAAAATAAGTGGCGATATTTCGGCGTGAACGTTGACAAACCATATGTCACACATGGAGAAGAGCCTCATGGTAGCTTGAAAAAGTGAGCGAATTTCAGCGTGTTATATGTTTTGGATGCGGAAGCTTTTTAACCATAACCGGAAGCTGATAAGCTGGAGGGTATAATGTCGGGAACGAAGAGACGAGTTAAGTTAGACTTGAGTGCTATAAAGTGGCAGTTTGACACTAGATACCTGTCCACTCACTACATCTTCGTTAAGGCTTCATCCATGGGCACACTATTGAAGACTCACGATGACCTTGAATTTTAGGAAGCAAATATACACCACTTGATCTTATGACTGCCCTACGCATATCCCTTTAGCTTTAACTCCTCTGAGCCCAAAATGGATATTTCATTACCGACAATGAAACTAACTGAGCAAGAAGTAAGTTAGCCTCTATAACTTCAAGACGTCTGAACAGTTTTACGGAAAATATAGGTGAAATTAAACCAAATATATACATTGCACTTCAGATTCATCATCGAGTGAAACCGGTTTGCGGAAAACAAAACGGAGTGACTTCTCATTGTAGTTGTATCGGTCCATTCATTAAATAAAATTTCGCCAATTGTGGTTTCATAATTTTCAAGCCAAGAGACGGCTGAGCAAAAACACACACGGTTACGTCGGTGAAGAGCTGACGTTGATCGTTGGTTTGGGCTATCCTGCGCAGTTGAGGCCTTATAATCATTGACGCGAATGGATCCAGGCCTAGTGCTTATTATAGGTAGCAAGAATAAGAAACAACGCGTACAGTCATCAGTTTGAGGAGCCGTCCTTCTCCATTGGCATAGGTTATCATTCGTGGTGGGGACCTCATGGTCAACGACGCACATGAATGTTTGCCTAGCGGTTGCGATAGGTAGCCATGGTGGTCGACAGCGCGCAGTTATCACGTTGAAGGACGATGGTTAGCGTTAGTTTTTGGCATTTTCGTTGGGCTTTATGACGTATTCTAACTAGGGAGCGCGATCATTTCCAATGAGGGAGATGTGTTGGTAATTAACATGCATTGACTTCATAGCATTACACTGTCGGCTGCATATCAGGGAATGGAGATTATCCACAGAGGTGCGTACTCGCATCATTACTGCACAATGCATCAAGGTGCCTTCCATTATTATACCGAACGCAAGGCTAAATTCACAAAAACAGTGTTGTGCCGAGTTACGTCTGACGTGCATAAAGTATATAAACGTTATTCAATTAACCACCTTGATGGAATTAACAATGGATATTCTTTAGATGTTCCCTGTCATTTGGAGAATACCCCGGAGCGTTAAAATGTGCAAAGATTTGACTTTGTGTTTTACCACGTAGACTGGTAGTCACATGTAAAACAGCGGCGGTCGGGGGTCTTGAAAATTTGCTCACTCAAACAAAATTATGTGAGCAACATATCACTGAAACGTGCAACCGAATTAAACCACCTCCCCGTAAAATTCGTAACTTCGAAAACTCCATAGGTGCCTTCTAGTGAGCGGCCTCAGCCGCATCATTATTTACCTTTTACCCTGATGGCATCATGCAGGAGCACTAGTGAAAGCTGTTCACATCAAGGAACGCACTTTCGTGGGGCAGAACTTTTTCTCGCATAATTGTACGCACTCGGAAAAGCTCACTACTAGGTGTTGTCACTGCTGGCTCTAAACCAATTTTCAAGGCCCTCCTGGATGCCCATTTCCGTGACTCTTTTTTTCGGCAATGCTTTTGTCTAAAGCCACAAATTGAGATGCAGTACCACACCGGACTTTCCATTATTACCTTCAAATTGAAGCATGGCAAACCTGACAACAGACATCCACTGATCTCGAGAAGCTCCGGTAGTTACCCCTCACCCATGAAACAGCCAGCGGATTGCTGATTCAATGAAACCCATCTTCAACCAATCAGATCGCTAAGACACCATCCGTCTATCCATACCGTTGTTTTTGCCTTCTGCTGGTACCGCTCGCAGTGTTCCCTGTCCAATGGACCCCACCCATGCTGAATTTAATAACGATGTGCCTCCAGAAGTTGGTGTTGACACGTTGGATAAAGACGAAAGAGCTGTTATGGAATCAGAGCTGAGGCAGGTGAGACGTGAATTTACCACACTCGAATTTCGGGAACGTTTCGTGCATTACGGTTTATTTTTTATTCACTAAGTGTAAGTTAGTCAGAGAATCCGTGTGGGTGCCATCTTCTCGTACATCTGTACCCACTGCTTGTCAGCTTCGAGGCTAGTGCCATATGCCTGTTTGGTGTTCACCTTATATTCGGAGTTCCCGTCAACATCTTCCACCACTGCAGCAGCCAGAGTTCCAGATGTTAACAAACCTGTACGGTTAACTCAGAGCAACAGGGAGCTTACAGCTTACAGTTCCGATTAACCGAAACCTACCCCTTTAGCCGGTAGTTGGCTGGTGGCAGTTTGACTAACATTTCGGGTCCCAAGTCTTCGCCTTGCGTCGAAAGCTAATCAGGTAAACTCAGGCACAACAATAATAGCGAAGGATTATATTCGGGGGTTCCAGTCTTTCTCGTTAGTCTACAGGGAACGTTACGGTTCTCTGGGCCTTTTTGTGTCCAATCCTTTAATCGAAGGACTGCGCTTTCCCAGGAGCATCGACACAAACCCGCCGTCAGCAACAGCAACCTAATATGAAGTACCGGTTCTCCAACGCGAAAAATTACCCGGTCCTGTGGTATGCACCTCACGTTTTTCAAAGAAGATGGGGAACCCAGGCGAGCAGTCTCACGCCCCTATTACAGAGGATTTGGACCCCGTCACGAAGAGACGACCATACCGTGGTGTGGCGGTTTGCGCACCTCAGCGACCCATTGAGCTATACTTTTTACGGATTCACGGATTGATACACAGGATCGAGGCTTTTGCCCAAGTTTCCCGGGTCGGTTGTGTTCTTGTCGTTCTGCGGTTGTCATTCACCTGAAAGTCACAAGTGAAAAAAGGGTGTAGCACTGCTCTTTAAGTTCTCAGCGCTGGGCAGTAGTTTTGCCAGCACGAGGACTCGCATAGAAAAGTGTCTAGTAGTGCTTTGAAATGGGTTCT
>SJOL01000924.1:0-79916 GCA_004794785.1 Opisthorchis felineus | reverse complement strand
GTGTCCCCGGTTAAGGCGGAACAGTCACACTGGCCTTTTCGATTTTTCAGTAGAGATTTGGTTCCGTTTTTGATGACTGTCTTCTTAGTTGTGGAATGCATTACAACCTTAAGTTAGAGGCAGCTGGCGCAGACAAACTGGCCAGGAGAGTTAGCCAGTTGGCTTACCTGGTCGTCCTGTAAACCTGGGCATTTAAAGTGCCACCAAGCCTTTCAGGAGTGGCATAGCATACCACGTCTTACATTTGACGAACACTCATTTCGTCCACATCTGTTGTCGTCAATCGATGGCTGCGGAGAGCAGCTTGTATTGATTTGGGTCATCATTGAGAATGGGTGAATAATGGGAACTGAGTGCGAAATAACAGAAGTTATCACGTTAATGTTATGTTATAGTGAAAAATTCAACAATGACACGTGTGAACTCTGCAATTAGATTGAACAGTGAAAGATTTCTTTCACAAATTCGCACGAGGGAAAAACGAAACCGAGTCACAAAATGATAACTTGATGTCCCACTACCTCTTATCCGGGAACATTGGTCAACGATGGCTGAACCGGTTTCGTTGTGGCCACAGTCTTACCGTCGCCTTAAATTTTGCGTTGGCTCCTGGCTTCCTGAGGTCTATAGTGGTCCGAATTTCTGGACTTGACGTGAGGAGAGGACATCTGTGGATCTTGTCATAATCGTCAAATTTGTTGAAGTCAGTCCCAGACTAGAGTTCATCCTTTAATGCTAAGTTCTGGTTGCCTACCAGGTGTGGCGCACTAAGATTTTCAGCCTCGGGAGCCGCTCTTTGTTTACCCACATTACATTTGAGAAAGCTTGATCACCCTAGGGCTCAATTATTAACGTTCGAAAATCAGAGACACGCAAGAAGTCCGGCAGGTCTGTTTTCGCTTCTTTGATCAAATCAATGCATTAAAATGTCTGTGTGGTTCCCAGGTGGTAAGATAAGGTTTATTATTAAAGTTGGTTGTTCCTATGTTACGAAAACGTACCTATAGAACGATGTTGAGGAAGTGGTACTGTCGGACAACAACAAGATGCGTTGCATTTTTTATCAACGATTTGGAAAGAGTCAGCACCTTAACAGCGGCCAAAGGGACAGGGAGAGAAATCTAAGTGCTCGTTCATAGCTGATGGCATTATTTTCTTACGTTGTTTGACGTAGTCTTGGCGTTTGCTGTTCATGAATCACCGTGCAGTAAAGTAACTTTTAATTCTAAAAAATGTGGCTAAGCGCAAGCTATCGACATTGGTCTCTTAAGTGATCCCCTTGTGAGAAGGTTTTAAAGTTAGTCGTGATTGTTTAAGCGCTGAGTAGATTGGTGTCACTTGCATATTGGTAGAAGCAGTAAGTGCATGCAGACGCTTCCAAATAAGTACTGACTGCTTTTGCCTGCACGTCGTTTGAGACGGGTGCACTTGCTCTGTAGTCACAGTAAGTAGTTCCTGCTTTGCACTGATTGCTTACAACTATCGAGTTTTTGGACCCCTTCACCTCAGCATATGCTTACGCAAAAGCGTTCAGATTTTACCTGTGATCTGGCCCTTATTAACAATTTCCTCTGATAGGAGGTCAATGTCTGATATTATATGCTTTTCTGTGGTAGGTTTGGAAACGGCTTTTCCGTGTTTAGAAAAAACGCCAGTGCCCATTCTTGGGGTTAATTTTAAAAAAATTGCACGTTCAGACAGTTGCAACATGTTTACAAGCATCTCATTACGAGATGGCCATGCAAAAGGCTTTTGGTACATCTCAGGTTCTATTTCAATGTCGGTTTCGGCTCACGCTAGTACTCCGCCGAAGTGAAAAGCGGGGATATACAGGAAGCGTCTATAACATCTTCCCTAGAACCAATGACCAATTTTTTCACAAGTGAACTCCACAAAAATGATGGTTCAAAACAAGTGTACACGTTTGTTTATGACTTCTCGTTTATCAGAGGAGTGAGCAGAAAACCATATTTTCGATAGACGTGCGTGCATTTCAAACACGTATTTAATGTACGAACAAAAGTCGGAACTACCAAAAATATCACATAAAGACGTAAAATTGTGCATGTGGTCACTACAGTGCTGCACATATTCCAATCCCTTGTGCAGTGTGTCAAACAAACTGTTTGATTTCGACAAAGAAATGTTCCCTCCAAAATCACGCTGCTGGGAAAGAAGTAAATATGCATGATAAGTCGTCACATCTTTATATAATTTGCGGAATGTATATACATATACGCGCACATATGTGTGGGTTTTAGGGCGGCGTCGATTGAGGTTGATAAAAATTAATTATGTTTGATATTACTGTCAGCGATGTGTCGTGATACATATTTCGTACACGAATTTCCTATTTTAATTTGTCAATTCCATATCACTTCTACGAGGAGTTGGAAAGAGTCATCCCACCTTTCAGCGTCTCAATCTGTAAATCCGTATATTTGAATGATATTAAACAAAGCTAGAAAATCAGGTACTCAATGGAACGCATTCCGGCGGACAATGTTTGGAATGTCTATTTAAATTTTCCGTAAATGTGAAACACTTTCCAATGGAACCTGAAGGCGCATATGACTATTCATAGTCTCGTTCATTAGTAGAAGCGCAATTGTACGGCAAGGATGTATATGGCAGTCTTCGAGATCTCATGTCTGCGACTGACACTGGCGAACATGTAGACAACTTCGGAGGATTTACGTCTGAAGCACCGAGTTGTTGCATGTCATAGAACAATAAGAATTTGTTGTCGGATCCCGTCATAATACTTTGTATGGTTACTGTTTCGCCAATGTATGAGTTTTCAAACCTGTTATCACAAAAGAACACATCAGGTCTTACTTTAGAGATTTTTTCCAGATGACGCAGGATTGATATTTGCAGGAACCATCTAGCGCTCCAGTTAATCACCCTAGAGTGTGGAGTTCCATAGGTAAACCCCATCACAGAATGTCTGTTTAGAACGAATCACTCAAACACACAGCTAACTAGAATCTCGGCTTGACTGGCCCGTAGCATGCAAAGCAGGATTCAGCAGGCACCGGATTAAACAGCGTCTTATGTTTCCATCGTCTAGATATCACTCATGTACGTGCATTATATCTGCCGGAAAGCAGAAAGACCACCCTAAGTTCTTCATTTAAGCCAACAGATTAAAGTGGATCATACGCTCCCTTGTCTACTAAATCCATTTATTCACCTCCAGGTTTGAGAAGTTCAATGTCGTTTCCGCTCACATGGGACGATAAAAAATCTTTCGCCGTTTCTGAGACCATGCCTAATTTAAGTGCAGTCATATTCAGTGGATTTTGGACTTGGAAAGTCAACTGCAAAATAGGCCGAACAAGTTTTATGCTTTACCTTTTGCGTCGGAGTTTGGTGACGTTTATTCGATGAAAGTTTAGCAAGAAAATTTGAACATTGCACATATACAGCATACTTCCTGAAGCCAATTATTTCATGCAGGTATAGAGATAAACATTTAAAGTTACCGTCTTGAAATGCATCCTTCCCCGGTTTTTAGGAGCACTGAAATTATTTCCGGTCCAAAGTAGTCCCACTGCAGTTGCTCGTTCAATTAAATTAACAACAGTAACAAGTTATATCCAAAACATATTCCAATAACATAACCTCTTACGCTTTGGTTCGTGGATAGATTCACCTGAAGGATTTTCGGGAACAATAATTCACTTTCCAAACCGCCGTATTGCTGTTGCGAATCAAGATGATCTCACTATAAAGTGACGAGCAAATCAAACTCGGATCGTAAATGAGCAATCCGCATCTTTTGATTCGTTTGTGCCCTTGAATAGAAAATCTCAACCCAAGATGAGACGCATTTAGCAGATGTAGAGTTTTCATTGTGCGTGTGTCAGCGAATATTTTCCTGTGGCTGTCAATCACGTTGCATTTGTTCTGGTCGATAAACTCACCGAGTAACTACCAGACATTGTGTTACTATGGTGTGGCATATCGCCAAGGAGCGGTCTATTGTTGAAACAGGCCAATTCCGTTCGGCTATACGTAATTGCTGATTAGTATTTAAAATATGTAATCAGGTTGTTTGTTACGGGATTGACTACTATTTTGTTTCTTTTGTCCGTTTGGGATTTATTTCGCCTTGTTTTCTAACTACATTCCGTCTGCTTAGTTCCGCTGGAGTTTTATTTTAAAGGCGTCGTTTCTGATTCATCGGACGCCCGTTCTTGTGTGATGAGCTGTAGGCAGTCGTCTCGTAGTTCGATTAGTTATCTGGTCAGTTTTGTTTTGGTTCTTTGCCCTCTTTGATATGATTCGTCTCCTTACGATTCCGGGCATTTGACATGTTCTGCTAAGTAAGATAATCTTTCACCCAGTACGTTACCATAACATTTGCTACTTTTGTTTTCATTCACGCTATCGAAATCTACCCGGCCGATATATTATAACAAGCGAGTTGCAGTAAATGCCAGATATTTTTTTCTGAAACCACTTATCACCAGAAAGTGAGCACCAGTAATAAGGACTGAGTTCACCAAATGTACTGTTATTTTGGGCTGAAATCATTGTAGTACAAGACTGGATGTAAACGACCGAGTTGTTGAAGGAGTTTTTTAATTGCATTTGTGGGCATTTCATCAATATTCTGTGGGCATCACTTCGGATCTCATTTATTTATGCATTACTAACCTAACAGGGATAGGTAATTGAACCCACACAGTGAGCTTCACTGGAGTGTTACCTATACAAACAAGTGGCTTGCCTAGGGCTTTGCAAAAATCTTGAAACACAAGTCGGTTTTATGGGGCGATAAAAAACTTAATGCTTAATTCGCCTGCAAACAACACAGCATGCAATATAATTTAGTACTCTTGTGCAAAGGCTTATACCATTTTCTGTCGCTGTATTTTTACTGAATATTATGTGAAAACCGTAATCGCCCAAATTTTCCTCTGATTCAAAGGAGCCGCTCAAGCAAGTAGGCGTCATAATACTCAGTACATATAACCAATACGTGCTCCATTCTGCTTCAGGTCATGACCAGGACCTGCAGTAATTACAGTCCAGCCAAATTCATCTCCTTGAGCTATTTTACTTATTTTTGTTTCTGTTGCATCTATGTCCAACAGAAAAAATGTGTTTATTATGGTTTAATATATGGCACAGTTATGTGGACGGCAGACGCAGAGAAACCACTTCTGAAATAAAGAAACTGACATCAGCAGAAAAGTGATATTATGGGATTTCATTAATTCAGTCAAGTTACCAATAACGAATGGTAGCGCATGCAAGTCACGCGACCCGTAATTTAAAATATAAGCATATGGTGGTTAGGCTTCAGAGCAGCTCACAATTTGCTGCGGTGTGTTGAGACGTAATCCCATATATGACAATAAAGCCCTTAGGATAGATCCACAAACCGTGTAGTATGCGGGTGCTAATTCAAAACTTTGTGTTTACCCACTTGAAGGCCATCTTGAGGTAGCTACTTTCGTGACCGAAGGGGATGAAGGACGATTAGTCGTAGTAGGGAAGAAATTCAAAAACTGACATTCACATCTGCGGACCCATATCAATCTTTAGGGAAGCCAGCCTTCAGCTATTTTCATTCAAAATCACATAACCATATCCGACCCACCATTTTAAATTTGGTATGATGATATTCTTTTTATAAAGCAATAATTTAATTGTGCACTACTGGTCAAGTTACCACTACCTATTGAACGATTTCAACAATTTGAATGCTGTTGAATAATTGGAATAGATACTCAGGATTAAGCCTTTTTATCTACATCCACTTGAGGATTTTCACAACGACTAAAAGCATTGTATGGTTAAGTATTTCTAGCGGGACATTTGATAACGGCTATTCGAGGATGCATAAAAATTTCAATTTATGATCCACCAATTTTAGATTGCATAGTTTTTAAGGGCGGACAGATGAATAACCCAGCAATAGCCTGCAGGGTATTGCCACCGGTTATTTTGTGTATGAAGTTTAGGAAGCATACAGTTTACCATAAAAACCGCAGTACTGTGCCATCAAAATGTAGAAGTTAACTGCGTGGCTTCC
Organism: Opisthorchis felineus; assembly: GCA_004794785.1. NCBI lineage: Eukaryota > Metazoa > Platyhelminthes > Trematoda > Opisthorchiida > Opisthorchiidae > Opisthorchis > Opisthorchis felineus. The sequence continues at coordinate 73,867 of SJOL01000924.1, read as the reverse complement.
GCGGCTGGAACCTAGTCGATTGTCTGATTCGCATCTTCATAAACACCAATTACACCTCATCGAACTTCGTTACTGTAAAACCAAACTGAAAGTCCTACAGAGACCTCTGAATTATTATTTGTATTCAAGCCAGTTAAAGCGCCTCACAGTAAAAAGTAGAGTAGCAGTTTACTGGAAAGCATGTGTCTACTGAGGAAAATACAGTGACTCAGGTGGTTGCCACATTTTCCACAAACGTCAAACGTCTTAAAACACGACGGTTGTCAGGATGATTGGCTGTTTGACTTAGGGGTCACTTTAGGATAGCATTATATCGCTTTAATTAATACCGGCATCCTAGTCCATAGCTCTCATGGCCTACAAAGATATCCAACCGGAAAAAAAGGAAGCATGAAATTGATCCTCATATCAATTCAACTTGGTATGGGAGGTCAAAATAATTCATGGGAGAGTAGTTAAACAGTCTCACCTATTGAAGTTTCTGGGCGTACAGCTGAAGTTTTTTTCAAATATGATTATAGGTGACAAAATGGAATTTAAGAGACAGGAATCACTTCACGACTCGAAAAGTGACACCACATCGCCATACAGATCATGTCCTGGGCTGGAAAACGTTTGATGAATGTAGCTGGACGTTTGCAATATTTTTGTGATAAAATACGCCTTTGTTAAGCTCCCAGAACCAAAAACTTCCTCACTTTTATATTGCTGATTGGGTAAATAAGTAGCTACCTTCTGATGACACGTGGGAAGTTAAAAATTTAAATGCATACGCTTCTAGAAACATGAATAAAACGACCACATGAACGACCTAAGATTAGCAACCCTGACCCGGTATATGCAAACCAAAAAATGAGAAGCATGATTCAGTTTTAGGTGGGATTGGGCATAGCTTCCATTATTCCGTTCGTGTTGTCTTTTTACCACAAACTGCAATTAGCGGAAGTTGAACGCAACAGACGAAAGATGATGCCATTAATTTCTACTCAGTGCCTTGCCGCGCATATTTCCAAGTCACGGCATCGCTGAAACCCGAATAAAGTTATTCACTTTTGCTATCATATTATCCAGCCAACCTGAATATATCACCATAGTCCATCAAAGCTTCGGGCTTTCTCGAAAGCTCTTGCTATTCAACTCTTTGTAATTCCCAAACACAGATGACAAGTAGATTGCTGTAATCACGAGAACTCCAGGGAAGCGGCAACATTGTGTGGAATTATCGAGGAAGAAATAATTTGGCGCCTTCAACTCTGAGGGTGGTAGTGTTTTTGTGGGAACCGATATCTCAATACAAGCATGATATTTATGCATTCGCAATTCATTTTACCGTCTTGAGAACCAAGAAGGCGCTGTACGTAAAATTCAGCAAAATTTAAATAAGTCTACTTACGTGGTTCACCCCATTTATGGACAGCTGGGATAAATGAAATAGTGACTGTGAACTGCTTCGCTTCATTAACTGCCGCCAGCAAAAATTCGGATGTAAATCGTGTAACAACCTGCATTTGTGGTTTGGATCTAATTAACTATTCGACAGCATGCCAATATGATATTCTACTGAGATATTTATATACAACCAAATTAGAGGGCATCCCTCAAGTAGATCTGAAATTGTTGTGAACAACTCAAGGGTATTTGTGATTCAGAACACTCAAGCGTCAACTGAAGTATGCATACGAAAACAGTTCTAGTCTTGGGAATTCCTTGTCTCCTGTAGCCAGCTAAGAAAGAGCTGAGTACAAAATATTGGGTTTTTCCACTTCACAGAACTTCTGAAACATACACTGCTACAAAAGCTCATTGAATTTAACAAACCGGTCTACACATTGAGATGCATCAATATTGTAGGACGCCTGAATGCAAGTCACTCCATTGGCGCTTGGTGGAATGTGAAGGTCGGTTACACACGGAATTCTTCCCAAAGTACTTCGCTGATTTCATCGCTCGTCTTTGTAATACGAGGTCAGGTGATAACCAACAAATGCCAGGTGACAACAAGAGTTATAATAATATCTTCGAGATTTTCGTACTCACTGCCGAAACCCCTTTTGAAAATGGTCGCTACTATCAATTCACTTCAGACATCTGGCAATATCTCTTTCTCCCAGACAGAATGGATAAATTAGAAATGCATCAACTGAGAAAAGTATTCACAAATTTGAATGGAGCGAGCCTGGTTCTCTCAAGAACAGCGGCTCTATCGTGCTTCAGAGAAAAAAATCACTTATTTTTGAAGCCTATAAGATTTCAAAATTCATTGTTCAGTGTTGCGATGCAGGTCGTGCGTCCGGATGAGCAATTTCTGGTGGCTCGTTGGGTTGTTTTCGAATGTGTTCTACCAATTAATCAGGCTTTTTCCTTTCTGGTGCTAACCGAGTGGTTTTCGATGACTGTTTCACTCAGCAGGAGTCTCTTTGTGCCTGTTTGGCCTACAGGCTGAAGCAGTTTTGGTACATTCGGACAGCTTTTAGCATTGTCCAGCTATCCGGCCCCCATCAAGCCTCTTATTTGGGCAGATGCTGTTTTCACCCAATGTTTGATGGCTGCTTTAGCGTTGTTGTATTCTCTACCATTAAGGATAGGTATTTGATGTTCGAAAAATTGTAGTGTGTTCCTCGAAGTGTAGCGTCTACGTCCGGCTGATTAAACAATTCTGCAACCTCAGCACCGGCATCATGAATGGTTGCGGACCCTACTTCCCAGTTGGATTCAACATTAGGGCACGTGTCGTTAAAAAGTAACTGAATGGGTAGGTTTAGCAAGTTGGCTCAATGTGAGAATCGGGGAGCTTCTCAGAGACCAGACGAGGTGTATGTATTTTGGGCGGTTTGAGAACTGTAACACGAAGCAACAATAACAACAACGTGTGATCCGAATACACATAGGTGTTCCTAAAGGAGCGACAGTCATTATTTGGCCTACAACTCATGTGAGTAATGGCCACATGGTCTAAATGTATTGGAGGTTTACTCAGGCTCAGAGAGCCCATTTGGACAAATGGCTTAGATTGCCTTGGTAAGGCCATGTGATTCGTATGCAGAAGGACCGTTGGGTTCGTGATGCCCGCTTAGCCTAATTGTGCAACGCATGCAGATGACCAGGAGCGGCAATGGGTTTAGATGTTGTTAAATGATTTCATCAATATATAGTCAGTTACTTATAGTCTTTAATCTTTTGTTTGTTGTAGTTCATTATTTTCAATTCTCGTCAAAATATGGAGATACATTTAACCCTTAGATAAGGTGACCTACACTGTGACAGACAGGCATATCGCCTTATTTCCTGTATCTGCTTTACCCGACACAGTTTATTTTTCCAAATTCAACCTGATTGCTCCTCTACGTTACTTACACGTTTATCATTGAAAACAAATGCTCTTTCAGCTGATCCATCCCTAAGGTCAATTTGAGCAGCTTTCTTAGCCATGGGGTTTCAGCGGGTCACAAAACAAGCATGCATAGCCGTACTGCTCATCTCAACCCTGAGCCTTTCTCAATATCCACAAAGCGGTGCACTGATTGTCATGCCAATATGTCTTTGTTTTGTTAAGTTAAAATAATTACGGTGAGAGTAGTTGGGAGCACTTACATATACGAGCAACCTCTGGTACACCTAAGGATGTGTGCAACACCAACAGAGGTTTTAGGAAGACTTTTGGCTGAGAAAAATCACTACCTGGTATAAAAACGAGGCATCACAATGTCATTGAAAACTACGTCCCTGCCGCCAAAGGTTTCAGGACCGTACGCCTTAAGGAGTCTGAGTAAAATTTTAAAAGAACAGGCACTCTGCCATTTTAGATCCTTGACCGATATAAAAACGTCACAAATAAGCAGCTTCATTTATTGGTTCAAACGAGTCAATCTGAGGTGCGTTCGAGGACGCTTCGTCATGATTCCGTTCTTAGTGTCTTTTCATCACAAGCGATGATTAACGGAGGCCAAAGAGGGCAGATGGAATGTGCTGTCAGGAATCTCTACTTACTGCTCTGTCGGTTATATCACCAAGTCTTTACACCACTTAAACCTGAATAAAGTGAGAGATATTCTACAAATACTCTCATTTGCATATCAATTTGGTTTCCACGGAGTCTCAGATGAAGCTTTCGGTTATAATGTTCCTCAACTTAAAGTGCTGCACAAAAGCCGTTTCAGTCGGTTTCATTAGGTGCGATTTTTTGAGAGTTCACGGTATATTTTCAAAAAAGAAACTATATAAGAGGTGACGAAAACTCTGCGAGAGATTCAGCTGTCTCCTGTGAACAAAAATTGATATTCAACTGAGAGGATTTGCTATCCAACTTGGGTTGAAAATAGAAGATAAGATTGACGGAAACTAGGGGACTGCGCCTGCATGATAAGCCCCAAGAAAAGCAAAACCGGTCGTGGGCTGTCGAAGGTTATTCAGTAGTGTCCTTTGAAGAAGACTCCTTTTGGGTGTCACTTTAGCCGACCCAGCTGAAACTGTTACCATGATCGTTAAATACCGCAAAAAATCTTTAAAACTGAAATGCAGATGAACAGTGGACTGTTTAAATCATGGGTGAAAAATCAATGCGGGAAAGCAGTCTGATGGCATGAGGAACAATTCGATTAAGTTGCATTTGTATGTTGCCCTAACAAATTTTGAGATATAATGACTACATAACCGAATGCCTGTCTAGTTTGATTTTCATTTTCAAGGAAGGATCGACGGGACTCACAAAATGTGGGACAACTTTGCAAGTCATATAAAGTAATCTGGGCAACCCGACGTCAGATTCCACCATTCTCAGAAGTAGTATTATGTCAAACAAGAAACGGCTTGTGTTAGAGAGGAAATTTCAGTAAGACGGTCGCTCTATCACCCTAGAGTGATTGTCTTCCGTGGATGGCTGGCTGTTGCATTAACCCTAAATGAATTTGGTTGAGGAGACGTTGCAGTTCACAGTCCATTGCTGAATGGTCTTGTAAGAGAGTGGCATATTTTTTACTCATCGATATAAGTAATCAATTGCAAGCTCGCACTAGAATCGAGACGAGAAGGGCAACCATCAGAAACCATAAATGGAGATCAGTCCCTAATTAAAATGTCAGAGATCTCGGTGTGGAAAACCATAGGAGTTATTGACTGTGGCGTAAACGGACACCTGACCACAAAACATTTGATCGCTGACTGCAGCCTCCACTATGCAGTAACGAACTTCAAAGGCAAATGTTTACCCACACGCTGGCGATTATGATGGCCAGTATCCTGCATGCACTAAACTAAACACGTGTTTTGGACAGCTGATTTTCAAAAGTAGAAATATTTTAGACTCTTTTAAGGGTATCGTTTGTTCCATATTCTGATGGGCAACCGTAAGATAATACAAACAAATGTCATGAATATATGTATCTTCCCTGTTGGAGTACACAAGATTATAATGGAATACTCACAAGGTAATACGCGTGATATTTATCTAACAGTTGATTTGAGGGAGCCAATTTTTGTCGACGTGTACATGCAACAAGTGTAAAGTTTACACTTGCGAAACCATCCCTCTTCAATTTGTAAAAACCTTTGAATTATTCCTGGCCCAGATTGTCCACAGTTTAGACATCTGGTCGAATGTATTAACAAAAGCAGCCAGTTTCATCAACAGGGAAGTTTTGAAAAACAACCGCTTACGTTTGATCCCGGGAAAAGGTTTTGCTGGAGAGTTTCCAAAACAATAGTTTATGTCCCGAATCAGTGTAGTACCATTGCAAATAAAAATAGTCTGGTTATAGAATGAACGAAGCCAATCAAACGTCAATCGTAAATGCGTGAGTGCTACAGAATATATCCGCTTTTGATTATCTGTCACTGTTGGATGGGAAATGTAAGTCTATCCTAAGGCGCGTTTAACTGATATATGATTTTGCATGTAAGTGCGTCAGTCAAGTGGTTCCGGTCCGCTGGACAGCCGCACAAATTTTCTCTCAGCAAATGGCAGAATGACAAACACAATGTTACAGCGAAGATAAGCAACTAACAGTATTCTAAGTTCTGTATGTGTTATTACGTTCCACGTAGTTTATATCTCGAACAGTTTTAAGGTACTCACAGTGCAACGTGATAAAGGTGAACAATTATGAATATTGATAGAGACATCCTCTCTAACAGTTGCCAATTCCGCTCCAGAAGATATACTCTCCAAACACTTCTGAAATAGATTAAATCAGTCAATAAGATACACGTAGAGTGCCTCATCTTACAACATCTTGTGAGGAGATATTTCCCCCAATACATTTGCATAAATGTTGGTATCTTCAATTTATGTCATACTGTCATGATCTGCGCTCCAGGCATATCCGAACAAGAAAGTTGAAATACGTGCCCGATATTTTTCCGTAACTGGTTAGTATCATGGAGCAATTACTAGTAAACAGAACTGCGTTCTACAAATATGATGTTGCGTTTATGATGAATAATTTCTACTGCAGTAGCGCGTACAAATCGTTGAGCTTTTGGATGGGCTTGTTATTAGAACTACAGTACTCCGATTAAACTTACTTACCTGTCGGAGCTTTTTCTAGTGGAGCTGCAGATCGTTGCAAGGGCCATAGAAGTTATAGAAAGTCCAATGACCGGGAGATATCACCTCCTGATTGAAACGTGGCATCATAATATAATAATAATTGTCTTTGACTGGCAAAAGTTTACCCACTGTGTCTAAAGTTTTGGAATGCTTTTTCGGTAAAACTTCTTCTGTAATGCTTCCGGAATCGAACATCTTCCACATTTTCATAATTGATGTGGTAAGCAGGCGCATATCTGCTGATGATTCTAGTGTGGGATGTTGATTAATAAATTTGCCACATAAAATTCCTATGAATAGAAACCCATGGCCCGGTGTATAAATACCAACAAATTATAGATACCATTCGATGTGTCAAAGAAGTGAGCTGAACTTTTAAAAATGTCTTGCCATTATTCCTTTTATGGTGTATTTTCCTCACAGCAGGGGCCAACCATAGTGGACGGAACGTAATGCCACAAATGTTTACTCACTGCTCTCTCGCGCATATCTCCGTGTCATTGCAGCGCCGAAAATTAAACAAAAATATAGTTGTGTCACCTAAGCCCCCCTGTAAATGTTACCATCATCGATAACTCCATCGTGCTGTGCGAAAACGCTTGCGTGGCTACTACTGCGGAGAAATTCAAAAATAGTGAAATACAGATGACGAATGGACTGCTTAAATTTCTGGTGCACTATCAGGACGAAAAGACAGTCTTGTAGTTTTGAAGGAGGATTCATTTGAGTCGCATTTGAGTCACGTAAACAGCTCGTTGTCAATTTGACAAGCCATATCTAGCAACCTGGGCAGTGCAATGCTAATTTTCACCAATCTTAGAAATTTTAGTAAATAAAAAACCTTTCGAGTTACGAAGGAAAGTTAAGCGATACGGTCACTCTAACACCCCAGAATGATTGTATTCCGTAGATGGATGACCGTCACGTTAGCTCTCATTTGATTAAATTGGGCAGATGTTGCGGCTCACGGTTCGAAACAGCATGGGCTTGTATGACACACAATTCGGACGGTGACACTGTTTCGGCCTATACATGTCAGTAGTCAGATCCTAGCTCCTGCAAATCCAGAAACGAGAAGGACAAGTATCTGAAGTCGCTTATTGAAGCCATTCGTTAATTAGAATTTCTCGGTGCCAGAGTCCGAGATATTGATGCAGTGAATGACACGATTTACATACTTTGGCAAAAAGAGACAGCAGAGAAACCCAGAATGAAGCAAGCTCAATTATGACACAACAATTCATCAACAAATCGGAAACGATCAACGATTTGAACAAACGATAAGGTTGAACTCAACCTAATTCCATACATGTGAATGTAAGACACCATGGATTGGAAACTGTATGGGAGGTAAAGGTATCAGAGTTCCATTTGCTGATTCTTTTCCCGTTTGTTTGAAGTACGTTTTGAGGGAACCAATCAATCAAACTAGACCATATATTCTAAACGCGATTTTGGCAGATAATTTCCTATTTTCTGCACAGAAAGATGAGTTCGCTTGCACAACAACGGCAAACAGGTATGGTTTCCTGATGGTGGTTATATGTGCAGGAATTTTGTTCGGTGATAAGTGTGCCAATCACTGAATTTGATTAAAAATTGGTTTCGTCGCATGTGTGGCTTCCTGTTAAACAGTGACTGCTAATTTCAAGTGTAAACTATCCCATTTCAAATGATATCTATATTCGAGTTTCCCATATTTACGCCGAACGAGGCCCAATTTTTACAAGGCAATGCTTCTCGAATTCATAGTGTTTTTCATCCCAGTTTGTTCTATAAAAATTAAACCTAACTAAATAATTCAACTTACGTGGTAGAACCCACTGGCGGACCGCTGGATTAGATGTGGAAAAGCATGTGATTGCGTCGTTTTATGCAGAACTGGCAGAAACAATTTGGATGCAAACCGTTAATATATATACGTGAAAAGTTTGTACATAATACTGTGGGTCGGATGCGTTTTATAAATTTCCGCCAGATGAGTGTTTCGTTGTTGTCCATTATACTACTGGTTTGCGCATTTTGTGATATGTTAGGAAAATCATAAATAAGATATATTTACCAATTTACATCCATGTAAATACATTTACGTATATATGTGTGCAAATGCACGCATGTACTTATTTGTCGATGCACACGGTGGTTTAAGAGCGACATGGATGGTAGTCAGTGACCATGTCAGCTACGCCTGATATTGTTGTCAGTGGTTTCTCGTGATATATTTTCCACATTCCATTTCGAAATTTAAGTGCATCACTTCTGCATTAGTATCGCTAGGATTTGAAAGCTGTAATTCAACATTCCAAACATCGGAGGCCGTAGATTCCTAACTCATGTTAAACAGGGTTTGCAAATATTTGCCTTCCATTAGAACATCCTCCTAGATAATGTCCCATCTATAAAACTCAGTATTTTCTTTGTTAAATTTCAAAGATTCATTTGCGGCAGAGGCATGTGGCTACTTACAAGTAACTTTAAACGACCTGCATCTAAATTGCCCAAGTTGCTCTATCTTGTACAAAATTGTGGATTTAATGTCAGCTTCCGTCATGATACTTTTACAGTGACTGTTTTGTTTCAACCCCAACGTCATATGTACCACTTAGCTTGATACAATGCATACGCTTTCATTTACCAAAATTTGTTCAGGTGACTCAGCATCAACATCTACATTTCTAATTAATTACAGGAAAAAATGTGGCCCCTTTGGCAAATGCATTTTTAGAAGGGATTAGGCAAACAAGCATCTATTTAGCACCTAAATATGATTGGATATCTGCACTTACATAATATTTATTCCGGTAAAGTTTCAAAATGTTCCTTATATTTCCAACGCTCAGATTGCCGTACACTTACACACACAAAGATAAGTGGCTAAGTGACATTCGATAATCAATTTTTTAAGCTAAGTGATCTTTCTGATTCAAAATCTGTTGCCTATAACATCAAATAATCTGCTTGCAGCGGTGACAAAATTTACTCTAACAGGCCTACTAATGTAGCATTAGGCCAACACCTTAACCTTAGGTTGTACGATGCAGCAGTCGAACAGTTTTCTGAAAACACAAACCTATGAAAAAGCTACATGAAAGCTCAGCACAGAAAATTCGGCCGGAGGGAACACCGTTTTTTATGCAGTAACGTAACTCAAACGCTGATCGTCAGGCAGGCAGTGGTGATCACGTTCTGTTTACACCCGTTTAAACGAATCTTTCGAACGATAAACCCTTTGTTATGTTTTCCGCTGCACTCTGTCAGATTGCGGTGGCATCTACATAATGAAATATTGACAGTGGAATTCTGTGATACCTACCGTACATCAACTTGTCTTCATTGTATTTATTCGTTGAAAAAATGTAATAAAAATAATTAGCTTTTTCTAAACTGCATTTTCGTAGGATACTTCCTTACGTCTGGCCGCGGAAACAGGCCTGGCTGGAGGGTTTCAAAAACAGTAAATCACGCTCCAAATCAGCATATTACCGTAACAGATGAAAAAATGAGCCGATCATAGAATGACTGAAGCAAATCAAGTTTGGATGGTAAAGTAAGTTCTGCTTAGGGCCGCATTTATTGATTATTTTGCTCTGTTGGATAGAAAATAGCAGTCTCACCTGAGACGCATTTGGCAAATGTATGAACTTACGTTTGTGTGACTCAGTCAAGTCTTTCCTGTAGGCTGCATAATCACACCAATTTTTATTAAGAAACCCGTTGAATAACAAACACAGCGTTCCTTTGAAGATAAGCAAGCGATATTATTCTTAGTGTTAGAGTTTTCATCGCGTTCCACAAAGTTTCTCTGTCGAAAGCTTTTAGTTGCCCACATTTTAAGGAGTAAACTTGGAAAAATTTTGAATGTTGATAGAGACATCCAAGGTTGTCTTAAATTTGTCAGTTGTGCTACAGATGTATACGTGTTGTATTTTCTTGTAATGTATAGAATCATTTAGAAAAATGGTAAAATTTGCGGTGCTTTACGTTAAGACATCGACTGAGATGATATTTTGTCCATTACCATACCATACATTTTGGCGCCTTTGATTTCTGTCATACTACCCGTAACGCCATATCCGATGTAATCTAACCGGAACGTTGCAGTTAGGATATGGTTTTGCAAAAATACAGATAGCCATATATCTATTGCTAGTAACCAGAACCGGGTTTTCCAAATACGCTGTCTCATTAAGGCTGAAAACTTCACCTTACAGTCACGTGCATACATCGTTGGGCTGTTGGATGAGCGCGGTATTATAATCGCAGGCGATTTATCTCTAATATAGTGTATATCTGTGAGGAGATTGTCAGTACTCATATCCGATCCCTCTTGTGTACGTGGAGTTTGCTCACACGAATAAGTAATTGATCCCAAACACTGGTATTCATTGAAACTTTATTGTCACACACGTATAGCTTTGAGAGGAGCTTGTTATAACAAAAGAGTTCATAAAACGATTGGACTGAAAATGCAAGGACCTGCAGTACAATCTGATATTTCTGTTCACTCGTCTTTACAGCGTTCTCCCTATGCAGTGGAACAGGTGATGTTTATCTTAACTTTGCCATTGATTGCTGTACGTAGAAAAACTGCATTTTCGGCAACTCACATGTAACTATCCCATGATTTCTACGTTCCTAAGGGTATATTTTATTTCAGTTGTATCTACCTACAGTGGAAATCAGGATTTAGCAGGCTAGTGCAAAAGTCAGCGGGTGAAAATAAAAAACAACTTTATCTTTCCTGCTGCAGTCAGCTAGACTTTTATGGCCCTATTTAGCAAAACCTATGCAAAAGAATTTTTCAGCAAATTTTTGAAAGATAAATTGTATGGGTTTTGCGGAGGTAAAAGTTCTAACTATTACATTTTTCTAAGCATTCTTCTTTATTGTTTCTGGGACTAGAAATATTTGCTGCCAAAGTTACACCTACTGCAATTATTTGTTCAAATAATTTAACAAAATTAAGTATTTCTTTCCAACAGACATTTCAGTAGAAAAACCGCTTACGTTTGGACTGAAGGATAGGTTTATCTAAATTGGTTTTAGAGCAATAAATATTTTTCTAAATCGGAGTACCACAGTTGCCAATTGAAATGATTAGATTATATAACGGATGAAGCTCATCAAATTTGCATAACAATTAATGAGTTCCACTGAGTGCTGCCCTTTTTAATTCGTTCACGCTTTTGTACTGAACATGTAAGCCTAAAGTGAGACGTAATTTGCAAACGTACCATTTCACGTTTGCGTGCGTTATTTAGATTCTTTTTGTTGGCTATTTATCAGGTGGCACTTGATCTGCTCACCGAACTCGGCTATTGGTTTGCAAGTTTCATCATAATATAAGGGCAGATAGCGAGTCTTTGGTTACGTCAATAAATTCAGTTAATTCCGTTCGCTTTCATCTAACGCTAAATTAACTTTTGATATTTACAAAAAGTGTCTGCTCGAGGATAATGTACGGTTTCATTTTATGTCTTCTTGAAATGTTTTCTTAGCTTTCATTTATTTGGGTCTTGAGAGCTGCAATTCAGAGGCCCCATTTGTTCACTCCGATTGGTTTCTTTAACAGTCTTGCAAGTGGCATTCTAGTCAGTAAGTCCGTACTTTGTTTGGTGAACTGGACCCCTTTTTAGTATTTTGTCATTTTAGATTTCATTGGTCTATGCGTAATTTAGGTTGCTTTATTGCTTGTTTTTCAAGCTGCTGAACGTTTACGAGGGCTGTTTTCTTCTTGGGTACCTAGTTGGTTTCTTCCCTGGCATCTTTCATGGTTTTGTTCTAGAGTGTTTGTTAGTTATCAGGAGTTGCTAGATTTGGTCAGACCCATTTGATGTGCTGACAGCCTTCTCATTTGAGTAATATGCCTCCATGAATTCGATTTCGTTTTATTTTCCTGCTCGACCACTATGCTAAACTGTTCGAAAATGCATTTGTGCTCTCTCTGATCTTAATACGCGCAGGCAAGCAAAAAGTGTCTGTGATGCACAATGACAAGTTTGATTTCATGCAGTGTGATGCAAGGCTTTCTTCATTCCGTCTGTTCGGGGATTCTCGTCATAAATCTTCCCCGTTTTATACACATATTCTAGACCATGTATCTAGTACATGTTCCGTTATCGTAGAATCACTAAAAAAATGATATCCACCTGCATTTCTTGGCAGAATGTTTTTCTTATTTGCTTACACATTACCTATGTGGGTGCCATTCTCTCTGTCCGACAAAAATTTTATTAAAGTGGTTTCGTTCAACTGACACACGGATTCCCTAGTCCAGTTATTAGTAAAGTGAGATCTTAGATGCACTAGAAGTAGGTGTGTTTTTTCTCCACAACTGTAGTCTGATGACCGTTACGGCCAGCCTTCTTAGAGGATCTATGAACATTTCGCTTTATATACAATGGTTGTTGATAGCGGGCAGATGATTTAGTACCTGATAGCCCAACGGCCTTATGCTGATAGTTCACTCACAATGATATTTTAAATTCTGACTCTTAAGGAAGGTAGCAAAAAGTCGAAAAAACTATAAAAATGTTGCGACAACTTCTACTCTGTACCAGTAGACTTTTTTGACTTGTGAGGATACGGTGTTATTGAAAGAACTCAAAACTCATTCTCTAAAAGCCAATATGTTTTTCGAAAAACATTCGTTTTAATGCAGCTTGTTTAACGGCAAACAATCTGTTAATCGTGCTACTTTGAAGAACATATCTGTGACCATGTTAGTGAAGTAGAGTACCGAAAAAACTTTATAGATTTGCACAGATCCTGATCATCTAAATTATCATTGTGCAATCCAGCGGAATAATGAGACAATCGGGATGCGGACACTTGAGAATTGTCAATACTGACGGAATTCATTTCAGAGGAGACACTGGAAGGCTTCACGTACGGCCAATTAGTATGTGTCACACAGATACATTATAATCGTTTTTACTAAGGAATTTACCACTGCGTTAGACATATTGCAACCAAGTAAGCAGATACCGGCTTGCCCTCAATTTGAGTATATTTGCCAATGTAAAACTCAGGGGTCATAACTTATGTACTAAGTAGAATTTGGAAATATATCGTTTATGCCCTGATTTAACGTGAAATCTCATCGGCAGACTGAAAGAATCAGGACCACAACCTCCATCCAGTTAGCAAACCCGCTCGATTCGTACACGTGAATAACGAGCAATTTAGTAGAACTTAGTTAGCATAACAATAGACAAATTTCAATTGAGGCCACGCTATTACCTCTAAATATTCTGCCGGCCTTCAATACAGATCACCGGCGTTAGATAAATTCCGCTGGATTCTGGTTTCATTAAAATTTTCCTGATAACAAGATATCAAATGGCGTATTATTGATAGAAACACCCATAAAATGTCTAATCCCTATGCGCCCACCTGAAGTTGTAAGCGGAAGTACCAAAAAGTGAACAGTCATGTTAAGCCGATAACTTCATTTCCGCATGTCATACTACAATAGTTCCGGTAACAAGTTGAGGAAAGATGAGTGAGTTATTCTGCAGGAGCACATATCTCGACACAGTCATGTAGGTAAAAATACTTATCTGATGTTGAGCACGACTTGATATCCATCGACGTGAAGATTTAGAGGATGAGAAAGCTTGTGTTCTGGAGTGTTCAAAAACCACCTTGCGCGCACCGAAGCGCTTTTTTCGCACTGGCTGATCAAGCATAACACTGTGTTTTTAGTAACCCAGCAAAAATCCTCAAGATCTAACACCAGCTTTGTCGTGATTTGCTAATATTCCAACCTTCGTTTGTAGATAAATACAAAAAAGCACACTATTCCTTACGTACAAAGTACAGTAACACATCAAACTCTAAACGCTGCGGAGTGAAGCTCCGACAAATAATTTTCATTATTCCAGCCCTATCCTTCATCGATTTGAGTAACAGATTCAAGACTTTTCCACATAGATATACAAACAAACTGTAAGCCACTCTTGATGTATCATGTGTCAGAATTCAGTAATCGGCTGGCCACTTAGGGAAGATGCTGGAGCAGAAGCGAAGATTTACTTTTTTGCTAACGTCTTTTTAAACAGTAACTTTAAAAATGGCATGAAGGTATTGTTCCACGCTAGATATCTTTTGCTAGCATGCTGAAGGGCCAGCCGTGCTCTCGCACAAAAGCCTAAGAAATTATAAAGTTTGTTGATTGCTTTTAAACTGGGAAGGATTTCAGCTTAAAGTACCAAAGCCGTATGACCCTAACTGTTCATCTACCGGAACGTAAAGTGTTGACAGTATTTAACAAATCATTCATTTTCGTTGTTTTTAAAAGCGCTTTTTCTACAGTGTGGCTTGCGATGATACTTTCATGTATCCCTTTGTCAAATAAGATCAGGTAGCTTTTGTCACTATGGACTGGTAACTTCAGCAGATACCTAAGAAATGATGGGTGGTGCTCGTAAACTGAAACCAAAAACATCTTTTTGCCTAATTTTTATTTAGCCTCTTCACCTCAGTATACTACTCAGTACCCTCCGACGAGAAAAAGCTCAAAAAATATCCGGTCACTAGAGTAGCCTACGATTGTTGCACAGCTTGTGGAAACAAATCTAGGATAATAAACATTTTGAGAGCTTCAAATTCACTCAACTATTTTAGGAAAATTGTTCTATTATGCAGTATGTAATAGAATGGACGTTAAAATGAAATTTAGCTTGAGCGAACGTCGGTAAAATTATCTGTAATTTACCCTTTCTGGAGAATGAACGCTGAAAAATGACTTACTCGGAGATACTGAATTACCGCCTGAGAAATAATAAATTTTTTTTCAAACTATAGTTCGCTGGGCAACGATACATGGACAGGGTATGCCTAAACTGGGGGCGACGTGCGCATGAAACCGGAAAGGGGGACTTTTGATAGCACCCTGATATTCATCCTGGTCTCACAGACGAGATCAAAAGTTTCTGACAGGACCTGCTCCTATAATTGGCACGACCAATGACAGTCTGTAACCTAAATATTAGGTCGGTATTATATTATGTACACGGTTAGTAGACTACTTCAAACAAATGAGTAGTCAATCGCTGATGTGAAAGCCCGGTGTCTTGTTCACTAGTTACAATTGATTGCTTTTGGCGTCTTCTTCTCCGAATTCCACTAATTGGCGCCCAATATATTCCAGGAAAAGTACATCCCAGTGACACTGTGATTCGTTCCTACCAGTCACAATTATAGTGTTTTCTCCGAATGATTACACTGTGTGGACTACATAGTCAGACATTTTATTGAAGGGGGGGTATCTTTCAGCCGCGAGCTCAGATGAAGCTTAGTTATAAGGCACCATATATTAATATTGCATGCTTTTGCCAGGTATTTACATGGATTTCGCCTTTATCGAAAAATCTGGCTCACGATTATACTGTTTCGTACATGCAGATAAATTCATGTCATTGACGATGTCACCTCGATTGGTGATGAAACGTTTGCAATCCAACTGCCAAGCTCGGCGAACAGACCAACAACCAAGATAAATTCATGTGTTCTGCATTGGGCCACCTACTCGTCAAAACACTGGTGAAGATATTTCACCCAGTGGATATCCTGTTTTCTTATTCAGTGAAGATGACGAATCAAGCCTGAGAGGTGTACCCAGTATGTTATCTATTGCCAACATTTACGCAGATTTCAAATATTAGTCATTTGTGGAATTTGACTTCTGGGACATAAGGTTAACATTCATGTAGAAACATACTTGCCGACAATAGGACAAGTCCAAAAGACGAATATATATAATATTTCACCGTTTTCCTCATCTTTAGCGACTATCCGTTATAAGTTATTCTTGTTTTCACAGTCTCCTAACAAAGGAAAAAATTCGCTCGAAATAATCAAAAACAACTTCCGCAAAACTTAACAAGAACCCGGAGAAACTATCTTGATTCGCATACTGGCGCGCAATTGATTCAAAAACAGGCTCCTGATATAAACCTGCAAAGCTTGTCGTGTCAACGTCTAATCTAAACACGCATAACCCCATCAAAACCAGCCATCAAACAATAGGACATGTCAAACTCAAACTTTCATAGCTTTGTGCACATTGAAGCCTCACGGCTTTAGCACACAGTACTGTCTAAGCAAACCCTACGGACGGATCCAACAATCGTTCGTTGATATGTACACGTTGATATTTATAGCATAATGTATTAGACTCATCTATTAATGAGTCATGTCATTTTTGCCATTTGTGNATTTGTATATATATATATATATATATATTAGTGTTTTTGGCCTCCCCCGCTGACTGTTACACTCCACAACCAAATCCAAAGATACTATACTGCATTTGTATGAGGAAAGTGTCTTTCAGCATACACTATCCGAAGACAAAATGCAAGCGGGCCGTTTGACACCAACAAAAATGTGGAGAGCTGAGCAAAACATGAACATTTAATTGACTTGGTTTAGCTGGCTAGTTTGCTGAGGGTACCATTGAGCTCGTCATTTTATACAAGATGTAGTTTATAACCGCTGGGTACTGATATGTCTCCAAGCGGTCCATTTTTAATATTGATTTTGTTTGCCGAGCTGCGCAGTTTTTGCAATTATTTAGAGTTTGGCACCTACTAACCTTTAGCTGGAAACCGAGCCGTTCAACCACTACCAGCGATGCTATTGTCCACGCTCAGTACGCGGAATTTGCAAATTCTCAAGGAATATATTGTGGTCTGAGAACTCTTATTTAAATGCGCCATATTGCCACACTGCTGCTGCGGGCAAATTTCTCGCTGCGACTCGGCATTTGTCAGAGAACCGCTTTTGGTAAAACATAAAAATTGCGAGCCAATGCAGAGGTATCACCGGTGAATCTGCCTTCAATTTGTTTCTTGCCCAACGTAAATTTCCTTCCTGTTGTAAGAGGAAATAATCCAAGGTGTGAATAGCAATCTCTTCCGCATGAAATAACAGCATGCGGGTTTTGATTTAAGGGACAGGTGAAGGACATTTGTGTTTAGGATTATCTATTCTAAATAGGTTTGAATTCCGAAAAAGTTAACTAAGCGGTGGAAAAGGTTTGTCCAAAAAATAACCGCATTTACGTAGAAATTGATGATTACCTGCATTCTAATTAGGACTGGCTCACATATTCTACAGCCAGGTGTGCCAAGATTTAACGGACGGCTTCTAGCTAATAAAATAGATGAGGTACAAAAAGCCGTCTTGAGTTGAAAATGGTGAATTTAAGACTAACTGTCTGCATGTTTACGCAGATGGTGGATAGTAATAATTGGGACGTTTTTGAGAACATTTTGCAGTGAAGGAAGCAAACCTGGATACTGCGGTAGTGTGTTTATGTTTATTCTTCGGATACTTTGACCTCCAAGTGACCTTTCGTGAAACACTACTGGAGTATTCAGAATCCGTTCTCCTGTAGACAGCCAACTGCGATGCAATCAAGCAATAAACTGCATCCAAACTTTGATTTTTCTTCATTATTGCTCATAATGTACAAAGAATATCGAGGGTTGAAATAAACTAACGTGCTGCTTGAATAGGCCAAACACACTTCTTCAAAAGTGCCGAAAAATTTGTGCAAAAAACGTTTTTTTTTCAAATGACGAGCCATAATTGTTTGCACATTTAATTCTACCACACGTGTTTGGTTCGATGTCTGACCCACCAGCTTACCATACAAGAAGTAATTTCTTGCATTCTAGCTAATAATGATCCGTTTACTGGATGACAGACATCTCCACGAGGAGCTCACTCTGAAAAGCGTCAAATAAATGGCACATACATAAATCCCCCTCTTTCACATTAGTGATAAACGCGCCTTAATATTCCTGAAATAGTTGAAGATTTTAATCATATTGTTGTGTGAATTTGGAACAAAAAAGGCCATTTATCTGCTTCTGTGGCGTTCTGTGGCAGGGTGGAAACTTTTTTTAACTTGGAGTGAGCAAAACTACACGAGTGATTTTACTCATACTAAGTGTCTGATCAGATCACAATAAGCACCACCTAGCGACTGACTTTTGATGAGTAGCGGAATGCGTTGGTTGCATAATGCAAGGTTGGAAATGCAGCAACTCAGGGGGGAGGGCCTACACCGGTAACTCTATGTGCTTTGCTCACTGATCAGCGACGAAAATGATGATGCATGCATCACTGATTCCCATTACTGACAAATTTTTATTGACTACGAGTAAAGATATCTACCTCTTATGTTGCGTTTAATCGTGGAATTCATCGGTCAGTGTTCCCTTCAAAATTGTCACCTGATGGAAAAGATGTCTAAAAGTATCGTAGTACAACCCCATTGAGAGCAATATGGTTCAATAAATTTCGAAGTAAAATGTAGCCGCATCGGCAGTAGCGTGCAGACTTGGGGAAGACAAATCGACTTACGCACAACATTTGAAGATTCTTGACCTTAAAAATGGAAAAAACACCTGATCAGAATCCGATACTAAATTACTATTTGCACCTCATAAAAATTGGCATCGAGAACTACAAAGGCATCGCCCCTTTAGCAGGATAATGATAAGGTAGTAAAACGTCATCCTGGTTGTTCAAGTTACGACAAAAATTGTACAGGTTATCAATGCCCTGCTAAAAAATAGTTTCTGTTACTTAACATATCCAGCCCATACGGTATAAACCTTTGCTCCTCAATATATTCATAAGAGTGCGTTAGTTAAACTAGAACAGTGTAACCAAAAACAGTAAAAATGGTTCTTCAGGCGGTTGCAATTGCAAGTATTGACGACAGCAAAGGATTTATTGTCAACATTATTGACAGTATAGATAGCGATCATTTAGATATAGGCTCCTGTGACCCACGTAATCTCAGGCGTAAAGAGCACATGACAGAAGAACTGGCTTTTATGCGTCAAAACCTGCAGTTTTGTTGACTGGGATTTATTGCAAGACGGACTGTGGTCAGCTTTAACCAACGGAGGTTAACCTCTTAAGGGCAAGATAGTAAAATTAGGGTAGATGATGAAGCGTGCGTTCAGCAGGAGCTAAAAAATCATGACGTTTGTAAACTTAGAAGGTATGAAAACGGCACTAGAGTAAAGTTTATTTCAAAAGCGTCGAACAAATAATTGTAAAGGGCTAATGGTGCTGAAGGAGAGAATTCACACCCAAATGAAATGATCAAATGAGTTGCACTTGGAGCGTTTACCCAATCGAATCTGAAATCCGAATACACAGTACAGGGATCAATGCGCCTTTACGGGAAAACTGTCCCTAACCCCTTAATTTTGAGTCCAACACCAAGACTTCTGGTGCGAATGCAATGATTCCTGATAAAGCTTGGATTTTTTTGAATGAGACGTTTTGAATGAGACGTAATAGATAAAATTCACTTTCCGAGATGTGCTTGCTGCATTGACCGAATAATTCTGCGACGTTTACATCAAGACAGCCCATTTACCGATTGAAATAATTCAGTTTTAAACCACTTAAGTTACTACTTGTTTGATTTTCTTCACTCTGGTATTCGACCTCTGCAACAGTCATCAGGCGTCCTTTTTTCGGGGTTCCGCTTTTGAATCCCCATTTAATGTCATGTGGTTACCTTCATAATCAAAAGGCAAATTTTCTCCTATAGTCCGCATTTTCCAACGGTCAATTCAGCATTTGAAAAGCTATTTAATGTGGATTTTTATTTCTTACTTATCAGTGTACACTCACAGTCTTCAAGAAGTTTCTACGCAAATGTTTTACTTCGCAGGATTTCAAAAAACCCTAAGGATGATTCGGTTATTTCTTTTTTAGCATTGATACCGGACCTTCGTAGAAACAAACTACCTAGGCCAAAGGCAAGGAGTTTAAACTGGAGCTGTGTCAGCACGCTCCAACTCGGGGTGATCAGTAACTGTAGACGTTAAATATGTGGACTGGAAACTTCGTTTTCTGATTATTTTCAGGTGTGCGCACAGACGTCTGCCGAGTAGGCCTTTCTTGAGGATCACGCAGGTTTGCTGGACGTCCGGTATTATTACGAACACTGGCAACTCTCAAATGAACAGCGGTAGTTACACAGCTAGATAAGCACTGGCCACTTAACTGTTGAGTACTGGAAAAACTGGATATTTTTATGCATCCATAACGTTCGGGGTTCATTTTAACAGAGGAAACTCTGGTGCTAAAAGTACACTTTAACGAATAAATCTATTGTTATTGTGTGCATTTGCTCATTGGAAAGTTTTCTTGAAGGAGTCTAAGTTTTCTCTCGGTGTGTTTGTATACAAAACAGTAATCTTACAAAATGTTGTGCAATTCCGATGGGCTTTGTAGGAGCCAGAAACAATGAAGTAAATCGAGTGTGTCACTTAATGCAGGCCATTCTTTTGAACAGGTGTAAAGAGTAAACGTTCTCCGTATAGCGTTCAAAAAATACAAAACTATCTATAACTGTACCAGCATTTTAAGTGCTCAATCCTATTGTTCTTACTGTTGTAGATAAAAGAAAATCCCGTTAGTTCTAACGTTGTAGCTCATACTTTTTTTAAGATTTCCAAATTGGCACCTGTTGCTTGTTGTTAACCTCAGACCTACCTGATGGTTGCAATTGCAAAAGGTATGTTTACTCAAAAAACTGTTAACCACCATCACATATAAATGCTGACAGATTTGGGAATATTGTTTTAAAATGACTCTTGAAAAGGCCTACTTTACAAGGCTTACCAAGTTTTTTGAGTGCATCCTTGTCTGCAAACGTGAACACGGAACTGAACGTCAATGCATGAACATTATTACAGTCACAAAATTAATAAAATTTAGAAAACTTCCTACAACCGTAGGATATGCTGTTAAACGAAAAGTTCAAGACTACATGATATATGTCGCATCAATTTACAATATCTTTGTATTGTTATGACTTATATTTCGTCAATTCTGCTTCAATGCATTGATGGCAAAATAAACAAAACCTCATGTTACGCATAACATGTTTACTAACTTTCAGAACGTGAGCATAGCAAAGCATGGCAAACATTGAAAAAATGTCCTCCCAATCAGAGAACATCCATTAGCATCAAGATACTTGAGCATCACAGAATGATTTATAGACAAATGAATGTGAAACTATTATTTTTATGGTATAACACAGAAACTGTACAATCGATGAACCCACTCAATACATTTGGAACGGCTTTCCTTGAATGAATTGCTTTTGTTTTATCATAATTACCAGCCAAAGAGCGGTTTTGATAAAAATCAGGTAATGGCGAAATTATAAGTGGTTCCCGAAGAAAAAGAAGGCTCGTCTGTGTAAATAGGTTTAATTTGGTAGAATATGTGCACGTTTGCAAATATATGGAGCTAGATCCTGTGAATTAGCTTTTTAAAAAACCCAAAATATGTCACTAAAAACCGTGCTTAGCACGGTGAGTTTAGGGAACTCAGTCAAAAGTAGAGTAAACATGAATCAGTTGCCATTTTTAGCAAAGAAGATGACACCTTCTTGTGACATAACAAGTCATTATAGAAATGGTCTTTTTATCCACATTTCATCAAGCCCTATGACTCTCAAAGCAGTAGAGCATTTGTTGGTTTGATGAAACATTTTGGTGTAGAATTATTGTGTGCAGGCCTGTATAAAAATCAAATGAGGATGAGTTATTACGAATACCGTGTTTAATGTTTTCAGAATGTTGCTGACTCCTTCCTGAACAGCTAAAGATAGCAAAAGCCCGTTTCGAAAATGCAACGGTTTCAATTAATAACACCACACATCAGTTCTACGTTCAGTATTTGAAGTACATTATTAGGATCACAACGTGACGCTTTCACCGCTTTGAGAGATGATAGACCCAAAACTCCACGGCGGTCTATTTGGCTCATGATCATGGGGATGCAACAACACACTGAAAATACGTTCAGCAGGTTTGCTTGTATTATCACATTCTTCTTTGGATTCTAGCTGAGATTTTGAAATGATATAAAGGAATTTATTAAACAATCTTATCTGTTCGGCACTAGAGCACCGGCGTTCTCATCTGTTGTTGCAGTCAATGGTGACGACGACTAAGCCAGCTTAATGCAAAAATGACACTATCCCATTTATAGTTGGCCCATAATTGCATACCCTTAAAATGTAATAAAAAAACTTTTGCAGTCATCACTGCGTCCACCAAGTGTTGATTTTTCTGCGAAAACCACTGCAGTCTCACGGCGTTTCTTAAATGACTTTATTTAGTATGTTCATGACGTTAAATTAATGCAGTTATTATTCTAGTGTAATGTGCTGCCCAGCATGTACTGCGAACCTGAAACAATCCGTAAACGTCCTCTTGTTTAATGTATTCCCGAGCTCTGAGGTCGTCAGCAGTTTATACTTGATCCATTTAAAATTTCAGAGGCATTTTGGTTAGCCAGCATATTTTTTGTTACTATCCATTTGCCAAGGCAAGAGTTCTTCGATGTAAATTAGGAAGTATATTAAGTTCAGCGAAAATAGTTCGTGTTAAACTTTGCAGTTTTGCCAAAACAATCACCAATCTTCTTCATTTAAGCGTGATTAAAAGTTACATTTCCTCCAAATTTAATGTTTGTCGTGCCACCAAGTGATGTACAATTATGATTGCATCACTGTATGTCCTTGTATATTAACATACAATATAGAATTATAGAATTTCAATCATATAGTTGACTTCAATCTTCCTCCAGACTAATTCTGATGACATTCTGCACTACTCAAGTACCCCCCCCCAATGAAAGAATGTTCACTGGAAATTTAACGGTTACTGCAAATGTGCACCATATTTAGAAATATGACCAGTCACCTTGTTATTTAGTTCCATTTCCTCGTAAGCTTTCCTTTGAGAAATTGGAACGAAATCAACATTGGTGTCACTATGGTTCTGGGACGGACTGTTAATCGTCACAACCAAGCAAATATTTTTGGGATAGAGCCTCATTATTTCAGCCACACAAAATCTCGTTCCCAAAGAAAAAAGTCAGTTTGATTTTTTGACCGCAATTTTCACTTTTTTAGCATATTTGAGAAGTTTCATTGTTATCAAAATACGTTTACATTGTCGCCTTAAACATTTTTATACCGTATTTGTATTTAGGTCACCAAGCGTCAACCAAAAAAGAAGCCAAGCGCACAATTTTCAAACAAAATATTCGCAACATAAACTTTTGCTGAACTCCGATTTACCATATTTCAAGCAGGAAAAACACAATGATACGACTATTGCTGGGTTTTGGACCTTTTAGACGTTTTTAGACGTTGAAGAGACCAAATACACTTGTTTGCTTTTCAAGCATTCGTGAACACAGGACAGCAAAATTCAACAGTCGCCATACCATTGAGGTAGCATTTCTTTTTAAAGTAAATAGTTCCTCCTTAAAAATGGTTAGCCACCATTCGGTATTTATTGTGGGTGACAGCATTCGTAAATAGACACAATCTGCATTATAACTGCACTAAATAGGTTCCAAATCCACACATTTTAAGGATTGACGGCAAACAAAACGGACAAATTCGGCTATTTTACACAACCTGGGTGCTGCAAAAACGTACAAATCTTTAGCTATTCCTGGAAATCGTTTGTGAACCAAGTGTATGGCTTGTTGTCTAAAAGGTCTGAATCACTTCGTTGTTTGAGCAGATAGACCTAGAGATCACACATATCTCACCGTTTTTGGGAAGCATATAGCGTTCTTGAATCGAGGGACAAGTGAGTTCACTACCTACTGTTTCTGAAATCATGCCGGACATTGTATATGACTGCCTTGGCAACAATCTCTAAAAAATCCCGGTACGTCATGAAGTACTCCTCGTATAATAAAAGTCTGATGTTTTGGTGAACTGGCTCATGTTAGCTACTTTGGTTACTTAATAGAACAGAAAAGTACACTTTTTAAACGTTCTATTATCATGTTACTTCCGTATTTAAGAGCAAACTTTTGACGGAGGCCTCATAATATCAATGAGCAGCTTACTTATGTATTACATTCATCAAAAATTCTTTTCAGTTAAATTCATATGAGAACAATACAACTGCCATTCCGTCATTTTTTAGGTTACATGTCTTCTTACCAGATAATTCGGCAAAGGCGGCTCCTGAATGATACACACAGTGATTTGTAATAAATAATGTTCTATACAAAAAGGCGACAAATTTAAAAATCTAACGAGAGTACAAGATCGGGCAAGTTAGCTGTTTTTATCATCCATTTTGCATTTTACAAACAAACATTCGTTTTTTCATTGGTCGCAAAAATAAAAACTATAAAGCACACACCTAGAACTAATAGCACTTTTTGTAATTCCATTCACAGTAAGCTGGTCTTTCGAAACCACCAAATGTTCTTTAGAAGCTCGTACAATACGCTTAGTTTTCTTAAACTGACACTCATTCACGGAATCGAACAAATTTAGCACCTGAGGCTTATCTCCATTTCCGTGCAAGAGTCCTTATGCAAACGAAATTTGGCTATAAGGCACTACAAATTACATGTTGATACCGACATAAGGCACCAAATAAATGACTCAGTTATCTGTCATTGTCTTTAAATATGAAATATTGCTTTTCAGCGGTAATCTATCACGACACTCTGTGAACATAAAAGCAGTTATATTTTGCTACACAACCTGCAACGTTCCGGGCACATCTGCGAGTCCTCACAACAAATCATGCAAATTGTTCTCGGGCACCGGCCTACTCGCTAGCATACTGGATGAAAGCCTTTGTTCAACGGACGTCGAATGTCTTTATCAAGCGTACCCAAACACATTTTTGTAGAAAAAGAACAAGCTTCCATAGATGATAGTTTAGAGTAAATTGCGTGTATAACTAGCTAAGAATAGGCACCTAATTTGAGCTTTGGGACGTTAATCAGGATCACATAGTGTTATAAACAACAAAATGATCTTTTAGTTTGGCAGAGGCTTTGAGTGTATGTTTGATCAAACCCTATATCGCATTCTAAATGTCAGGTTTCTTGGGTTTTATCCTCAATTTTTATGGTCTACTGCTTTATAACAGGCTTTGCTTACGTACCCACCCATAACGCCAATGTTGGGCGAGACTTCTAGGTCGCAGACCATAGCTCAGTTTAACTAGTGTCGAAATCAAATCAGAAGGCTTAATTAACATAGAGCCATCCTAACCAGACGAAGCGCCACAAATTCTTTACCGGCATTCAGTTTCTTTGATTGAACCAAGACTCTATGCTTAGGTCAAATCCCCTGGCGGCCCACAAAGTTTTAAGTAGCCTAATGACGCGCGCAGTATCCCTAAGCCACAACCACGTGGATCGCGTCCTGAGCCAACTTGATATCTGGCTTCTCGAATTGCAAATGGCTTAAGTCAGTCTCCATAACAGGCAAAACTGAAATTAAGGTAAAATCCTAATTACTCATTGCCAGGGTAAACCAATCTACACTTTTGACACCGCAGAGAGTTTTGCACTGCATGTAAATTGGTGATGATAAATTGAATTAAGCAGAAACTTATGATGTTTCACACCACTGTTAACTAGATTTCAGTGGTGGAGATTCTAATGCCCAACTTTTATGTTACTTAAGTTTCCGTTTTTGTATTTCATTGTTTCGATAAACTAATTGGCAGCGTTTGGCCCGCAAATGACTTTTAGCACTTACGCACAGGCCTGAAAGCTTTTGCCATCCTTACCTCGTGGTACTAAAGGCTGTGTAGCTAAAAAATGAGGAAGAATAGAAAGCTTTTTGTCAACACTCGATTTTGTGCTGCATTTGTGCAAGTGTTTATATAAGCAGCTGTTAAAATCAAGCATATTTTGCTTTGCATGAGACCTACTCCACTATTTGCTATGTTGCCCCCTTTTCTTCGGGCCTGTACACTTAAGCAACTCACTAGGCAGCGCCTTATAGTGGGGTAGAAATTGATTAGCACCTTCTTGCTGCAAACTCTAATGTGAAGTGTCAGATTGACGCGTTAAGTTGGTTTCAAGCAGGGGTAGTTAGGTACAGTGATCCAGTTCACTGTTTCTCTTTAAACAGAAGTCGCCTCTGGTCAAATACTAACTAAAAGTTTATCGAAAATCTGAGGAAAACCAAGTTGTTCTGTTAGTAACGCTAAAAGTGGCATTCTGAGCTACTAATTGAAGTGTGTTACATATGAAATATTATCACAGCCATAGTCC
Source organism: Opisthorchis felineus (assembly GCA_004794785.1). Taxonomy (NCBI): domain Eukaryota; kingdom Metazoa; phylum Platyhelminthes; class Trematoda; order Opisthorchiida; family Opisthorchiidae; genus Opisthorchis; species Opisthorchis felineus. The sequence goes on along the minus strand of SJOL01000924.1, from coordinate 47,205 downwards.
ATTCCGTCCAACATTCCTCCCGCCTACCAATAAAATGTGTTGGTATCAAAAGGATTTGCTCTATTTAACGCCATTTTGGTGGTCTTAACCTCGTCGATTTTTGCGGCCCCTTTGAGAATTCTCCAAAAATCCGTTCATCCAACCGGCAGATATTTATAAAGCCGTCTTGATGGATATTTTAAAAAGACTATGAAATTCATTGGTATTCCTCACATTTAAAGCCTCCTTTAACAGCATTTCAATTATTCCGGAAAATGGGCTACATATTGCTCACATCGTGTGAAAATTCCAATCACCATGGTGGTTCTACTGGTTCTACTTTTCTGCCCAAAAAGCAACTGCGTAATTTAAACATATCCTCGCCTGAAAATTTCTGTTGAAGAAAATATAAACACAGAGTCCAAGAAAGCTACACAGCTTTTCAGCCATGTGGCATATGCACAAGGAGATGAATCGCTGTTACACATGTCGAATTCAGACAACCACCCTACCAAATTCATGCGAACCACCGCACTAGAAATATTCGCCCGGGAAGACAACTTAATATGCCACAACAATAGATATGTACTAAAGTGTCTATACTTGTGAGTTATGATGCAGGTTACTGAAAAGGATGCGCAACGCTTTAGTTTAGCGAACAGATAAGCTCGCACAGTTTAATGGGAAGTCCCCATATAGGAAATACGAATGTCGTCAGTCATAATGTTAAGATCGTTTTTTCTAAGCCTCGTTGTATTTATTCGCCTAGACGGAAGTAGAATGATATGAATGTTTATGGGACGGGAAAAGGTTCGAAACTAAGGCAGTTATATACATGAATGACCGCACAGAGTGATATATGATCTGTGCGCGGCTTTAAACATGCCTAAGATAAATCCGTTAAATTCCAAGAGTTCAGTTAAAGTGAGGAAACTAGTTTTCACTTGCAATTTGAACAACTAGCACGGCGTGATCTGCCAATATATTAAAATACTTTAAATGCTTATCAATTGACCGTTCTAGCAATATACACTAGGTCCATATACGTGAGAGTTACTATTGCAATCAAATTGCCCAGCTCAGGGAACAAGCCAACGACCATCTACGCTACCTGAGCTACCAACTTTTCCTCTATAGAAAAGGGTTACTATTCTATATTTTTGGTAACATTAGATTTAAGCATCAGTGTGCCTGATTTGATTATTTCCACACTTTACTGCTGAGCAAAAGCGCGGCAGATTTACTTTCACTGGTTCTAGTATTTTGATATGATGTATAAATTGCAACTTATACGTAGCTGTGAGAAGTAGAATTTTGTTTACCTACTGGGTCCTTCGAGGACCGGATTGCATGTGAAAATTAAATCCAGCACAATATAAGATTTATTGTCACGTTCTTCGCGCGTTGTGTTAAGTATTCACAACCGTCCAGCTAAACGAGAATCCTTTAACCTGATCAACTTTGGGTAACACAACATACCAATAAGAGCTGGATGTTATTCCAGGAGGCCGATTAAAGGAGCACCGTAACACAAGTATGATAGACCATTACTTTACGAAAAACTAATGTTTGGTTTCTACAACCCAGAAGTAAATAAGTAATGAAGAAGCAAAGAGAGAGCATAAAATACTTCATTGTTTGTAGGCCTTTTACATGAAGATGTTGCAAACGTTCTCCTAATTCTAACTAGAAAAGTCATGCCTGCAAACTCGTCTCCTGATTCCAATATAAGCTTTAGGAGACCCGACATAACTGATCTTTTTAAAATACCTTTTTCTTGTAGCTGTTCATTTCTACACGGACAGTTGTGTACCATCTGCTGTGTGAAGTCACCGACTGAATTGGGAATTAGCATGTATCTGTAATGCACGTTGTACTAACTTGATTATACCAGACAATCTTAATTATCCGGTGCTACCTCACCAACATTTATTTGCCCTGATTATTTTGACGACTAACTTATAGTCACGTTTGTCGGCAATCAGCATAACATAAAACTTCCTTCCTCTTTATTACTTGAATTAATTTTCGTTTCTCAGATTTAATTGTATATTAAAGTACAATTAAGCCTTCTACAAAATCTTTACATTCGAAGATTTTACAGCAGTAACTGACATACATTTAAGGTGTTTAGTTGTGCGTTGCTGTTTTTTTGAAATTCTGTAGGACAAACGAGGCCACCGTTAATGCATTCCTGCAAGATTTCTGAAAACCCCGGCTGGTTAAAAGGTCTACCAAATCGACCCGAAAATTCATTTTACAGTCCACAAACACAATCCTTTTAAGACATCATACATATATGTGTTATAAATAGATCATTCGTTCTAAAAATCCAGCTGTCTACGTTGAATTACGGTGAACAAAATCAAGGAAACAACAACTCACTGACTGTACGACCACCTGTTACATTCAAAAGAACGCGTTTCCTTCAGTGTGCAGTGCAATGTGTGCATTATGAACCCAAGAGGTAACAGTTTACATCCTTACAAAATAGCTTCAGCCCGAATAGTGGAATAAAATTTTCTCACGTCCACCGTAGTTCACCCAACAAAAATTTTCATCTTTCAACCAACCCGACTTACCATACAACTGACTGTTTACTTTGTCTGACGCGAGATATAATTATACAATCGAAATTTGGTAGACCTCCCTCACACCGACCGCGAGGAATACAAGTCTCAAGTGACAGTCTGCATAGCCAAATGATTCGAAGTGTGCGCAACTACACCAATGTCTCGCAAACCCTCCCCTATTTGCCTTGGTGCTATTAGATTTTTGGTTTCCTCCGGATCTGCATTCCACGCTCTTTATCGTCTACAAGTACTGCATATTTTTGGTCATACTAGGCAATGAACACCCGGTCATCTGATTTACATTGCGAATGTGTTGCTGTCTTCATTATAAGACATAGAGCATGCACTCGAATTATCATGCTGGCAAATCACAACACCTCAACTTATCAGTCTGTGTGGTTTGTCGAGCCGCTCTATTCTTTCCGAACTGTTGAGCAATACCCGGAAATATCTGGCTTCTGCAGGACAAGAACTGGTTTAGCAAGGGCGATGCCTAAGAAATTAAGACACCGTGCAATTATAATCAAAATGACGCAAAAATGAGGTGGGATAATACCATTCTTACCATCATGTAAACATTAGAGGATTACTACCATAACTAATATTTATGCGCGCAGCTCAGCCGACAAACCAGCGACTATCTGCGCCACCTGAGCCACCAACATTCTCCTCTATAGCAGAATCTCTTATCCGTAATTGACGAAGGCGCCGGGCGATGATAGCTTCTTCAGTGTATAAAGGATTGCCCTTACATAGATCTACCGAAATTGCAAGAGCATTCCCTAAGACGGACATATAAGAAGTCTAAGAGATTAGTGTAGATAGAGGAGTAGTTTCGCTCTAGATTCCGTCTGTGTGTTCATTTGTGAAAAGACTCAATTATGTATAACCTAGTTATCGTTTTATTTCCAATCTGTGCCAAAAGCATGCTTTGCTGAAACAGCCGCTTCAACTAGTGCACTTTGTTCCTCCCGGAGAATGCAACTTGTAGGTTTTCTTACAAAAATCTTTTCTCAAATGTTCTTTCTAAGAAGTACTATCCCGACAATAAGAATTTAATCTGCCCTCTTCAGTCAACGGTTAAACCAACTAGAATTTAAACAGAATCAAGTTATATGTGGCATATTAAGCGAAACTTGGAGAGTTTTGAGTACAAACTCCAAACTGGCACCTAGGACAATGGCGTGCGTCCACGAACGGCTGACTGGTAGTGTGTTTAGCTGTTTAATGGACAGGACACAGCGCGTTTTATCTTTCAATCACGGAATCAACGCCACTGAATCCTCGAGTGACAACTTCTCAGATGGGATTTTCATTCATCGTATGAGCTACCCATAGTCTGTTGATTGCGTATGATGAAAAGCTGACAAAAGCTGAGTCAGTTTTTTTTGCAGGAAGTAGCATCCTAAAACTATCACGAAAGTGGACCTACTTTCTGCAGTTTGGTACCACACGATGTTTGTCAACGTTTTTGCCTTCAGAAGATAAAATGCCCCGCATGCTTACGTACGCTAGCCAGTCCGTTGAGTGCAGCATACAGTTTTTGTTACACCGGATGATAGTATGTACGATACAAAACAAAAAGTTGATGGTTTGCAACATAATCTTCCCAACATGATCTTTTCGTAATAGTGGCTTACAGTTGGCTGATTTCCAAACCCCAAATAGGACTAAGCATATCATGGGTAACATTCCAAAAGTGAAACATCTATGCCCATAAGTTTGAGTAGTCAAATGTTGTAGAAGAATCCCTGTTCGTTAAGCCCTTTCCTCAAGTATGTTTCTGTGTAGATTCAAAAGATTCGTTCCTGGGTTATTACATAAAACACGTAATATCCATCAGTGATATCTAATGCGTCAAAATTCACAAGTCAGCATGCTTGTAGCAAACCACCCACACATGAGCGAAGCTCCGATTCCACGCTACCTGTTTTATGTAGTTTATGTCATACACTGAACTAAGTGAAGCGAATTTTATTGTTCCGTGAGACGTGCCCCTTACAATTATAAAAAAACAATAAGTCTTTTTACTGTCTTTTACTGTACACGGACTGTGCTGTTCCCAAGTCAAAGCGGTCCCTACGGCAGTTTCTCGGCAAAGCAGAATACTGCAGCCGGTTTGTCAGCGATTTCAACAAGGTTGCTGCTCCAATGTACGACTTGCTCGGGCAAAATTGGAAAGTCAAATGGACCAGGGAAGCACATGATGCTTTTGAACGTGTCAAAGCGCGGATGCTGGATCAGCAACTGACCCTCAAACTGCCAAGGGTCGGGGAGATGTTTACTGTTGCAACGGACGCTAGTGACCGCGGTATCGGCGCGGACATAAAGCAGAGGAATCGAGTCACCGAATATGCCAGTCTCTGAGCAGAAGTACTTAACTATTGAGAACGAATGTTTAGCGATCATCTGGGCCCTGCATAAGCGGAGGCCATACATGCTTGGACAAAGATTTCATGTCGAGACCGATCATAAACCCCTGGAGTGGATCAGGACCACATGAGATCCTCGCGAAAAGCTCGCGCGCTGGGCACCCCGTTAGCAAGGGTACAACCTTACGATCAGGCGTGTGCCAGGGAAGGAACATCACCTAGTTGATTGGCTCTTAAGACCAGAGGCTGAAGATGAGGCCCCCAGGATCATGATTGTGCCAATAGCCTCGTCGTTGATCTGGATCTCGGAAGGTTGGTGCAACTCCGATAGCAGGATACTGTAACAGATAGCTGCAGCCGCTTTGTTGGATTGAAGTAGTATTGAGAACGGAGAGGGAGAAAAGGAACTGGAAACGTTCCAGAGTCACTTCGATAGGCTGAGTCTGAGTGAAGCTGGCAAAATATCCTGGAATGCCACAAACTCTGATGTTCGGCTGCCATCATACCTCGCGTCATGATTGTTGAATGACACGAGATGGCGCACACCGGGTGCACCAAGGCATCCGACTTGCTTTGACAGAAAGCCTAATGGCCAGGGATGAGAAGTGAGTTAACTGATTATGTGGTATCCTGTAAGCGGTGCCAAGTGACAAAAGGGATACGAAAATAGCAACCCTCCCTGTCTCAGATATCGGTGAGTTATGGTCAGCTGACGTCATGGGCCCCTTTCCGGTGACGACCGGCGGAAATTAATGTATCATGATAATGATAGAACACCTGTCCCGGTGGTTCTGAGTGGCAACCGTGCCAAATCAGCGAAGTGGTAATGCATCACATCGTGGCGAACTCTGGAGAGCCAAAAATGATCCCGATGGATCAGGAGCCTAGCTTTGAGAGCGAAGAATTCAGGGGTTGTTTGCAAAAACAGAGCATTAGAGGATTCAGTACTACACCCTATCACCCGTAAACAAATGGCCTAACCGAACGCAATAACCGAATTATCAGAGTGTGGCTGGCGGCCAAAGGAGGTGAGTGGGAAGTGAACCTGTCGGCGGTGTTGCTAGCACCTCATGCTTCAGCACAGCCAGCCACAGGCAAGTCCCCGTTGATGCTGATGTACGGTCCACAGCCACGCCTTGATAAAAAAAATTTGGTTGTGGCCAACAACACACTTGTCTCCGGAGGGGCTAGGAGAGGAAAGGAGGAATGTTCGAGAAAGTTTGACTGCTGTTCAGGAAGGGACTAGACAGAAATCGGAAAGTAGAAAGGCACGATCATTCCCGATAGGTGCAAAGGTCAAGTGGAAGGATCATCAGAATTCTGGAAGGAGTAAACTGGGGTCGCGGAAGCTGGGCAGTCGATGGCAAGTTCCGTTCGTCGTCACCGATCGCCGGGGGAACGTTTATACAATTCAGGACGGTCGGGGATCGAAAAGAGTAAATGGCACTCAGCTTCAGAAGTGGCTTGATACACCCATAGAGCTGCCGAATATAGCAGCTCCTGGGGCCCACCTAACAGAGGTAGATGGAAATCGGTGGCATGCGGCCTTTAAAGGAAAAAGGTGTGTAACGGCGGATACTACTGATGAGGCATGCAAGTAGTACGTGGGTTTCTCGTAACTCCGCCTTGCGTCTAATGGAAGGTAGGGTTTATTGCGGAACCTGTGGAACTGCATTGCAGCGTTCGTTTACAATTACGCGATAGTCAGTGAATATTCACAAAAGTTCAAGAAGACACATGAGGATGTTCAGGTTTTAAAAAAGACGTGCATATGAGATGTTTACTTTCCTGTCCAATAGTTTGTAACATTTTGCTGGTTTTGCCAATATACGACTTGGCGGCAAAGGGCTTTCCTCCTTACACCAGCGGATAAAGTGCTGAAAGGCCTTCAACCACTTACAGACACTCCGCTAATTTCGAGGAATTAACTGAAACCCTAAAGTACAATCGAGACTTGACTTTAGTGATTAATCTACTGGGGGCTTTATCCTTCATTCATGGAACAGACATCGCGTGGTCAAGTGTTCAATGCCTCCTCCTGTGACGACCTCTTAGGTGGGACGTTTGATCGTCAAGTAATCTCTCCTTCCTTCTGATCATCTTTTAGTTCGTTTGCCGTTACAGCCGCTGAACAATATTTTCATAATTGTTTTGTCCGCATAGGTGAAGTTGTCACACAAGTGACTAGTAAATATGTAACTGCTTGTTGCAAATTCACTAACTGAAGGGTAATTGGTGCTACATCGTGTCTAAATGAGACGTAATTAAACGGTGATCTGTCTCAAGTGACGGAAAAGTTATTTTCAACCAATAGCCAGGAGGTTATCAGTTGTGACCTCCTTGTTGGTTCGGGAGATACGCATTGCTGATGATTCACACCTAAGAAAGTACGAACAGACATTGCTTTCTGAGACTTTAGCTTCACTTATGCAATAAAAGTTTCGTCTAAATTCAAACTTTTTCGACAACCAATGTGACATTATTAGTGGTTGTTAGGTTATAGTCAATTAAATTATATGACAATATATGCATTTACTTTCCTGAAGGAAGGCGAAACTCATGTAGCATGTAGGTAAGGAAATCTCCGGTTTTATTTTTGCGGAGACGAGTTTTACACCATTCTAAAGCAGCTGCTTCACAATAAGGCTCATGGTTTAATATTATCAAATTACGTGTCCTGTTGTCCAGAAAAATTGCGCCTGTATCATTACTTGTACCGAATTGAACTTTACAAAACGGCACAACCGCGACCACACAAGCTGCTTGATTATCGGTTTCAATTTTTCAAATGGCCGAATTGGTATTGGCATTTCGACTGTTTCACTAAACTTGCCGCATTATTCACGTGAAGAAGGCATTGGGAATGTCACGTTCGCCTGCTATTATTTCGACTTTCAACAAGGTCGTTTTTTAAACGTTTACTGCGGTATCTATTCTGGAAAACATTATTTACACTGTTATTTAGCACTACGCTCTTCATGACCTTGTGTTCATTTATAATACGAAGTCTTAGACATGATTGCTGCCCATTATTGCTCTTAGAACAGGTAAAATAACCTGGAGAAATAAACAGAGTTGCCAGATGAAGAGGTTAGCGCCCCCTTCAACAGATTTTGAGGCATTATTTCATAAAACATTCCACCGATAACAAGAAGTACGCACCTCAGCACTTGGTCCCATCACATATTTTGTGGTTGGAGTTCTGATCTATCACGGTATTATTGGTATGATGGCTATGTACTTCCTAGCTGAATATGATGACACCCACATGCAACATTTCTTTGAGAGGAGCACACTTCCATGGGCAAAAGCGAAGCAATCCATGGAAAGACTATTTTATTCGGAATATTGGTTGGTATGCCCTGAGATATATGAACAAATTAAAGGGTTTTGGGCACTGCTGTGTTAAATAAAACGGAAGACCTCGGTTTTCATAGTTGAGAGGTTGTTGTATAATTTTTATAATGCTCCCTTGAATTTTTGGATTATAAATAATTTCACTCATATTGCGAAATAGAAGACAAATAATTTTTTTATCGTAATAAGGTCATGATCCTATGACAGCTTTTTTGAGCAGTAAACTGAGCAGCGCAAAAGGCCTACGATTTGGAAACAGGTAGAAGAGTAAAGTGACAACTCGCAGGACGAGGCCTGTACATCAGGCGCCAGAAAAAAACGCAGTGAAATTTCAAGTGCTCACTTTTGGTTCTAGGACCTCGGCGTCCTGGAATATGTGAAAAACGTGTTTGTAAAAGTGAGCCACCGTCTATTTTTCGTAACTTCAATCGTGAAGAATATTCTTGTTGTAAAAAAACAACATAGACTAGTAAAAAAAGTTGCCTAAAAATCATTTACTTAGATGTTTCTAAACTAAAGACTTGGCGAATTATTTAGCCCATTTACACAAAATGTCTAATCTACTCACCCATACTTGATGGCACACCTGACAAAAATTCCGATCTTTAAAATAGTTTCATATTTTTTACTAATAATGAGACGTAAGGTAAGGTGCGAAATACCTCAGACAACCAAACCTTCTTTTATCATTGCTCGGCCTCATAAAATGAGTGCTGCCCTAATCGGCTAGCTCATAGAAACTAAATAAGCACGACAAAACTCATTGACGCTCTTTGTCATACATAGCAGGGATCCCTGACAAAATAAACAAGTAATAAGCCAAATGCTTGACGGATAGCAATGTGTAGAAGACATCTGACTGAGATCCGATACCGAATGGACATCCTCCGCCATGCCTCAATATTCATCTGGGAAGTGAACACCCAGGAGCCTATCCATTTACCTTAGCAATAAAAAGCTAGATGTATTTCATCATGGCTGTTAAACTTGCTACGAACTTCAACACGTTTTGTGTGTTCTGTACAAAGGTACTCTCTGCCCTCCAAAATAATTTACTCTGCTCATGAGAAAGCAAACTCTGATCCCCCATCTATCCATAGGCGTCTCCTGTTAAATTAGAACAGGCAGTGGTGAGAAAAAGACGACATGGATCTTCATGGGGTCGCACTTCAGAATATTTGTGAGAGCTGTAGGTTTATTGCTGCTTTTATTCGCAATACACTGCTAAGCAGCCTCGGGCCCAGGTGCATACAGATTGATCAATAAGTGTAATTGTCAAGAGACTGTCATCCATAAGAACCACTTGCCAGATAAACTGCCCTTTGCACGTCAAAATGTGCTGGCTATTTTACTAACACTGACTGCGCTGCTTTGAGTGACCAAAGATCAGGTCCAAATTACGCTGAAGCCAGAATACTGGATTAAGAAAAAATAAAATATATGCATCAAGCGGTGCTGGAAGAATGTGATGATATGTTTGAGACCTTTGTTTTCAAACGCTTTGTTCTTTAAAATCACGACAGCATCTACTAAGTTCATTCGTTTTTTCTGTTTACCACACTACTACCATATGTCTTTGCAACTCGTTGCCTCCTCATTCTTTGTATTTGTGGATCGTTTTACGAATAAATCAAGCTGGAATTAGGTCAGCTAGCTGTAACCGCAGACTTGACGTGTCTAATAAGGCATTATTCTCCTGAAAACTTTTTAAAGCAAGCGTGGCGAATGTTTGCAGTGAGTCTTTCCAGGGTTTACACAAAAACAGAAAATTCCGTTCCAATATGACGGTACCCAGACGTAGACAAAGTGATGAACACTGACCAATACACGGTCGTGTGAAAGAGGACGTCTAGGTTATCTACGCACCCATAACATTTTTGTATTGTGTTACTGGAACAAATTACAGTACCAAATGTGCGCACTATATGATAAATAATCTTTGCATTATGCGACATAGATTATACTAGTGCCTTTGTGGCGGTTTATGCCTTCTCTGATATAGTTTCCATGAGAACAGTAAATCTCAGGTTTTTGAAGAAATGTTAACGTCACAGAATATTATGGGATTCTTAAAGGCATTCTGGGATTCGAAGACGCTTAAGTGAATCGGGAGGGGATATTCGATCCCGTTGTTTTTTATTCGTTTATAAAGCCAACGTTCATCCACACAGTGCCCAACACTGCAAGAAAGACATGATTGCCTGCATTTTTGCTGCTATTCTAAGCTCCCCCTTCTCTTGTACTTATCCGGATAATTATACTGAAGGGTTAATCATAAATCTGATCATCTTCATCCACTACCCCAGTATTCTTTAGGCTTTCTTGAATTTATGACATAAACTTGTCATCTATACTTAATTTTCGAAGATTTCTGCCGTTCGCACTTGCAAAATTGCATGAAAATTTGTCCAGAAAGCTACGTTTTCTAACAATGGGTCGATCACAGACGTGCAGTTTTTGGTAGTTGTAAAATGACCAGTAGGTTGCGACCCGCGATAAACAACTCACCAATTGCCCCAAGTTCTTCTTTCTCTGCAGACACGAAAATAAACTTTCATACACCTTAATTTTATTAAAGTTATCCGTAACCAATGACTCATCAAATGATTCGCACTAAGTTCTATAGAATTCCTATTTTGAATACCTTAACCATTGTAATGTACGCAACACAGTACAGTTACTTGTGTGCAATATATCATATAATTTTTCATGAACAATATTAGTTGGAGGTGGTTTTGTTATACGATGGATTCAACAGTCGGGGGCGACGTACAACTTCGTTATTGTTTTACTAACCTTCCTAAAACATTTTCGGCAAGTTATGAAAAGGATTATATTCAAGGATAACTGGGGCCAATAATACTATGATATAATACTGCACTAAGCGCTGCTTACTCACAGAGATCCAAATTTCTCTTATCTAAAAATTCTTCACTAGGAGTCCTCCGCTTTGCATCAAGGCAGTTGAATGTTAGGAAATCGTTGACGGCTAAAAATACCGTTTTTGAGAAATTGGCCAATTAAAACTGGGTGCTTGTACGATCACTGAGGTAAAAAGTAACTGATCAGCTCTGGGTAGAACTAACCGTTTTCACCAAGTCTTGGGGAAAGTTGCTTAAATCCACTAGCCACTTTTGGAACGGACAAAGATAAATGAACTGCGATTGCACTGACAAGGTTTTTAGGTGCAGATCCTTTTATTTGAATCAGGTACTACAAAACCTGATCGGATGATTTTGAGTTGGAAAAAGACTAACGATTACACACGCTATTAGGTTAAAAAGTTTATATCCGTTAGAAAACTACTTAGTTGCGAATATAAAGAGATAAAATAGTGACTATTTTCGCGCACCATGAAATAACGGGTGACGGATAGGTTGTTTTGAACAGTTAATTTACAGGCTTGCGTTTCATTAGAAATGAATGAAGTGAGAACCATTTGCGCACCAAATATTTTGTGGTTCCACATTGTAGCTATAGTTTTAACCGCAAAAAAAATGCAAGGATGGTTTTCAACATACAGTTAAACAAGCAACAAGCAACATTAGGTAGAATGTTACCCAGTTCTTCTTCGCAAATACGTTTGTGGCCGATGGAAACTACAGACTCTATACCTTGTGTAAAATTGCAGGATATAATGCCCTATTTTCGCATTACGAAAGACTTTCCTCCGAGTTCGTAAAAGCCGTCAGTTCCGCTTTAATCAAAAAAATGATGATGAAGAGTCTAGGCAAAATAGATCAAATCCTGATTTTTTACCTAGTAAAGAAGCCCCAATGGAGATCTTGACACACGTTGCCTACATAATCCTGCTGCAACCGTTAAGCATACTTCGCAGCGTTTTATCACCCATCCCAACAACTTAAGTGGGAACAAAGATACCAAACTGATTTAAAACCCGTTTTGTTTGGGGCCTATGAAGCCAACAAAATACAACTTTTTTACTGTATTTCTTTCAAAATCTTGTACGAATACCCAAGAGGTAAATATTCGTTACAACAGCCTTCCCTATTGATTTGCACTAAAGCTAGAGAAGAATGAAACCTAGTTAATAGGTGTTCCTTTCAGCATACAGTGCTTATTGGATTCCTGCTGGGATGCCCTCTTAGGTCAACTCTTTTAGTTTTACCGTTGACAAACGGGTTTGATAACCTTCTGGAAATATCAATCATGAAAGGTCGCTTCGGTTTCCATTTAGGCCAAGATTTTCAAGCACGCTTAACATTGCAAATGCACTACTTGGTGCATGGTACCTATTCGAGTTTTACTACATTTTACATAGCATTTATATAAACATGGATCTACTGTTTGAAGGTCCCAGGATTATCCCAAAGAGTAGACAACTTCTCCGGATGGGCTATTTTCAAAACAATTCTTGATTCTAATAAAGAGAACCGGCTGTTTTTGTACAAAGGTAAACTGTGCCAACCTGTTTCTGAATTTTTTAAAGTCATTTGTGCACGTCCTTTGCTGCCGACGACTTATTTGCAGGCTGTTTTCTCACCCGAAGAGTAGTGTTTTTTGTTGATCACTTTATACTGAGAGAAGCACTTTCCAAATTATGGAGTGTTCTACTGAACGGTCGGATATTGCATGCATCAAGTATGTGTTTGGCTAAACTTTTCAGGATATCATGTAGAAACTACCCTTTTATTCTGCATTGTGCACTTGTACTTACCTACACTTTCACCAAAGTCGACTCCTGAAGTTCACGGGCATCAGGATGCAATTACTAATATTTTACTTGCAAAGGAGGCATAGAAAAACTCTAACGGTTGAACAAAGTAAAATACTCCGCAACTGTTTGCTAGTCAGTTTGTGTTTTGCACTAAATTTTTATTCTCTCGTGAAGTAAGATAGGCACCATAATTTTTTCTTAGGTTGGCTTAGGTTGTGACAGAATGTTGAGCAAAATGCGTGTCATATCTTAGCATCACGTGGTTTGGGGATTTCTATCCCAAGTTTTCCTGAACGTCTTATTCTAAATTTATTGTTGCAGCCCTTGCTTACTTGCCATCTCAGATTATCAAAGTTGAGCGTAACTTTGGGGTAGCTCACTGCGGCCAGGGTGAAGTAATACGGAAACCAATTAGGCCTTTAATCGTTTGCAAAATTTGTTGAAGCTGTGAAAGCATAATGCACTTTCTGAGTGAATTCGGTATGTGGCTTCTGTAATAAATCAAAATGAAATCCAAAATAGCACCTGAAATAAACATCAAGCATATGAATGTTCGAATTTAGGACCCAGTTGTCAACTTGGCTTCAGTTGTAGTGATCCCGGCGCATAAGTTTTATATCAAGTACGTTTCAGGTTCTCCGCATTTAATTTGTTCAACACTCTAGTGGTTATTTTATGAACCACAGTCTACTCAATAATGCTGATGTGAGAAACCTGCAAGATTCGGCTAAGCTTACCTCTTGGGACCAAAGGTTCTGTACCTTAAAAAACGGAAGTGATAATATACTTGTTAAATTTGAAACTTTTCTGCGTTTGTATGTTTTGTGTGCTCAGTTTCTGAAACGATTCAAATTCCGCCTCGAAGGAAACGTAATTTACTCCTCATTGTGATGCCTTACTTACCTGACGTTTGTATCATGATGGAGAACGGCAAGCGTCATAAAATCACGGGGAAGGGAAGGATGATCTCTTGGCTGCCTTAAACTTGCAAATGAGGTGTTAATCATGCAGGAGTTTTCCAAGCAGCCTGTGCTGATTAGGCCGCCATTTGGTGCTAGTTTTCAGTGACTCATTGAATGACGCTAGGCTAAATGTTTTGGCCATGTTATAGTATAATCAGCTGCACCCAAACACAATGTTACGACAACAATAAAGGTAATTTTTGGATACCGAGCTCGTAAGCAGTATCCCACGTGACCAGAAGCACGTAAAAATCTATTTACGTGAGTGAGATGCATTACTTTTGAGGCGACATTATAAAGTTCCTGCCGAAGGCAAACTACTGCGCAACAAAAGTTATATTCAGTCGTTTGACCCTGCCTAGCTGCCATGCTACCCGAAGTAAGCACGAGGGCTCAGATACTGCCGGGTTACCTTGGTCTGAACCGTAACAATCGAGATGCCGAGGATGGCTTTGAACCACGAGCCTTCCGGTCACTAAGTTTGCCCGTTAACTACTGAGCTGTCGCGAGCTTAAACTTCAACCTAGTGGGATGAAAACTCTTTTCAGGGAAAATTTGCTGGTTATTTTAATTTTTTGCGCTCTTTCCTCTCAGACCAAAGTACGCTGTAACTGACCAACAAGTAAAATCCTTAGAAAAGATATTATCCCAATTACGTCAAAAGTGACATCTTGATCTACAACTCAAAGCTTATTATGTGTTGAATGGTACCAAAACTATGGCCTGAAATTTCGAAATTTCCTTAAGCAGCAACTAGAAGGGGTGTTGTAGGCAGATAAGAAAGGATTATTGAGCCAAGTGCTTTAATTTTTGTGCTTTTGGAATGCTTGCTTTCGTCAATTTGGATGTAATTACTATGTGGTTGCATTACAAACATTTCAAACTCAACATAAATCACCATCATTGTTTGAAATACGGCGGCACTAAATGCCGGTGCCCAAAGGGCACTCAACCATGAGGGAAAAAGCTCCATCAATAATGGAAAGAACAGGGATTAGTAAGAAATTAGCCCGAAGATGTCCAGTGTTCTAAAGGAAGCGATCAACAATAATGTGCTCACACCTTTGTGCAGCATTAAAATAGGCACATCTGAGAATCATGTGGAGTAAACATTCCATCAGCAGGATTTAACTAGCGTCCCCTGCACCCCTCGACTGACTTAAGCATAGCCCACATGGACAGGTTAACTTTGGCTAAACACTCTGGACTGGAAGTGAAAGCATGCAAACCACTGAGGTCCAGTTGTGTCTACGTAACAAATGCCCCAACAGCCCCAACATTGTTAGTTTACTCTGCAAATTGTACGCAAAACATGGGCTGACTCCCGAGATTCTAAAGTAATCTGGGTTGACAAACCCAAAGCACCAATTCAAGTGGCAGATATTCATAAACCCGTCAAAATCACTAGCAATATATTTTTTTTGAAAAACACCTTCAACTGTTAGTGGACTCTGCCGTTCTCATTAGAATTCGCTACATTTATTTTATTGATTGCCTGGTATACTACTCGCACCTGTTTTAACTTTCAACCTTTTATTCCTGAAGATATCAGACTCCAGTATACTTAAAATGCTAGCTTTTCTTTTGGATAAACTGTGCGTAGATCATTTGTAACTCAAAATTTTCTAAGCAGTCAAGAAAATCCGACGCATACTCTGTTCAAAAGACATTTGGTCAATAGAAACGTCAGCAGTTTTGTGTGCAGTGAACACTTCCAATTGAACCATACCAAGCGTAGCGAATATCTGCGAATGGCAGTCTCCGTACTTGAGTGCTATTCTCAGCCTGTTTAAACGGGCATGCATTCTGCTCATCTGCATTCTGTTCATCTAGTGTAGACCTACACTCCTATAAGGGGTAAAACGTTTCCGCCAGTCAAAATGTCAAAGCAGTTGTATCTACGACCCATTTCAAATGCCAATTCATTGCAGTCACTGTAATACATGTATGTATAGGACGGTTGAGTGTTTTGAAATGTAAGTAGGAGTACACCGTTCTAATGTTAATGTAGGTTGAGTCTACTTTTTCCCAGGTCTGAATTAGTCTAAGATCAACATATTGACCTCAGGCCATGTAATCCAAGAGGGAAAAAATTTCCGCTCACATCTCCGGAGATTATTACGGAGTAATCGGCTACACTGACCACAATTCGTCAAATCGCTTGTTTAACAACTTTGAGCCAGTATACATGGTCCAAAAACACCAGAAGGTACTATGAGACATTCTTTGTTTTGACAATTGGTTTTTAGTTCAAGACCCATTCAGAGCATGGGAAACGTCTACTCGTATGTATCATTTATCGCTTTTGTACTTTTTAGACAGCCAACAGTGCACCACACGAATTGTTCTACACAATCGATGTTATTAATACCTTGGTCATGTGTATATTGTATCTCAACTACAACTTAAGTAAGTTCAAAATTTATGCACGAATGAAACGTTTGTTTACCTGAGTCCCTCAGAAACCAGGTCAAAAGTAAGGAAGCTTAGGAATTAAATCCGGGAGAACATCGGGAAAAGCGTTGCAAACCTCGTGCACTGAATTAAAGCATTCACTACCTGTCTTAGTTTCCGGAACCCCTCGATCCGATCGATATCTGGCAGCACAACGTGCTTAGTGGACAAGGGTGACACCGGAGGATAGATTTTAGGAACACCACTATACGAGTGTGCCATCATATCAAGTCACACTAAACTGGCGTTTACCCACCCACAAGTGAGTAAGTTTCAACTACAGCAAGGTACATGAAGCCCCTCGCCTGGTCAAAATGTGGTAAAATTTTTATCTTTTCCTGACTAGATTGGTCCTATCTTTGAAGGTGCTCCAAGATTCCAACACAAGCTTCAGAACTCTCCGGCACAATGCACCATTTCGAAGTATTTTTGTTGTGAAATCATTTATACACGAACGGATAGTTGTATAGTTGTCGCATGAAGTCAGTTTTTGGAGCAGTAATCGAACTATTCATATAATATGCGCTGTTTGGTTGTGTTTATAACCACCTGGTCCACAATCACTTTTAGTTACCAAACAATGACACCAATTTCGTTCGTTGAATCAACAAACATCACTGGTATGCACGGGGAGACCGACAGAGTATGCTTGCTCATGCAGGTCAGGAAAACTCTTGCGAAACACAAGAACGCGCCCAATTTTGTGTGTTCCCGAGAGATTCCTAGAAATACATCCGGATTAGAAAGTTCACCAAACTGGCCAAGATATTTATTTTACATCGGCGCATACACAGTTTGTTTGAGCATATCATCTGTATATAAGTCATCAGTAGTTCATGTGGTCGCAAAACTTTCTACGCTTACAGCGAGCCAATGTATAAAATAAGGAAAAAAATGGAAAACTTACGGACGGCAATACTTTTGGCTACATATGGAGAAAAATGCGTTTGCTTCAAATTGAGATGCATTGTGAACATTCTGAACTCAAGGTACAACAGTTTGCTTCCTGACTAAAGAGCTTCAGCCTGAATAGTGGGAGAAACGTTTTTCTCATCGGCCACCGTTAAGCCAGAACATGTTTATTATCAGCCTGCATAATTTATCACACAACTGACTGTTTAATTTATCCGTTGCGAATTATAGCCTTACGAACGAAATTCGGTGAACGCGAGGAATACCAGTCATGAGTGGCAAATCTGCAGGTATGGGTGATTTTGGGTGTGCGTAGCTGAGCCAGTTTCCTGTAAACACCGCTATGTCTACCACAGCGCTATTAACCTTTTGACTTGCATGTAATCAGGAAGGCGCATAACCTGCATTCCTCGCTCCTCATAGTTACGAGCGTTGCACAGCTTTGATCATAGTGGGCTATGAACCCCCGGTCATCTGATGTACATTACGAACGTTTTACTGCCAGTATACTAAAACATAGTTCAAGCACCGTAAAGAAACGTTAGGGAAGAGTAGAAAGTTCTAATTCCCACGATTTACGTGGTTTTTAATATCCATCTGGGCTCCTTTAGTTTTTTGCCGAATGACCACCAACTTTTGGCCAGTGCGTAATGAACACTGCTCAGGTCAGCATAACGAAACTACAAATAGTATTCGTAAGATAAATGCGTGGAAGCCATACCTTTGGGACTTGGCGACTGACTGTATAACAGTGCGGGTAGCGTTAATATTACTCGTCAGAAGCAACTTCTTTGAAACGATTAGCTCCAAAAGATTACTTATTCCGTTGTTAGTTTATCAATTGCTGTGCAGTTCAGTGCATATTTTCTTATTCGTTAGCCGAGTGTATAAGTAATTTGAAGTTGAACTCATCACCTATTTACGTCTACTGGAAATGCAAGAACACTTTCTAGCACAGCCACATTTGTGAGTTTTAACAGACCGAATCGAGAAGGAGAAGTGTTTTGCTGTAGGTTTGGACCACATGCGGATGTTTGGCGAGACACAATCCAGTTTAACACCTCTACCATCTTGTTTGAACTCCATGCCAAAGAGATGCGTTTTAGACAGGAAATACATCCTATGACTCCTGTTCAGCCTGAGCTAAATTACTGCTGTAATCTTTGCTCACAAAGGGCTTTTTCTCCAAGGTTTCCCTTCATAAAATAGTAATTTACCGGTGATCAGTTAGACTGCTTATTCGAGTCAACGTCTAGTCCAGCTGGAATTTAAACGAAGGTAATTTAATAAGCTTGGCAAATCGGTCATCGATTGCATGGCTCTGAATAAGTGCAAATCCCCTTTGCAAGTATATGTTTACCATTTATGTGCTCTGTAAAATAGTCACAATATAATCAGAAAGCTTGTTTTCACAAAAGACTCTGTGAATAGTCAGTACAGCCATACAGGAAACTACTGTCAAGCACAGTAGATAGTATGTTATATGCGGTAACGTCAGCTTACGTTGTATAGAATTCCCGGATAATTTTCAATAACACTGGCCGGTATTTTACATAATTGTCATTCAGAATTGCTGATTACTGCGTCAGGTGTGCTCTTTTGTTGTTAATTTCATAATGTTTTATTGGGTAAGAGACGAGGAGTTTTGAAAGCTGTACATGAATGGTTGAAGCCATTTGCCTGTGTCGTTTCTTCGCAAACGTGTTCACTAGTTGATTCTTCGTCAGCGAAACACAAGTTCTGATAAAATAGTTAGTAATTCTAGATCATTTGCTTTTGTCTTCAGCAATTTTAAGTTTATCAAAAAGGTACTACTTAGAAATTTGTCTACAAATATGACAAAGTATGATGGTTTGTAAATAAAACGCAGGCATTCTACCTCGTCATTTGCTGCTGCATCCTTCACTTTGTAAGTTGCTCCTGATGTTTAGCGCAGCTGCAACCTGCAACATCACCTATGCCTTTAAAATCTTACGCCAATTAATTTTTTCTCAAGCATTTCAGACGCTGACATAGATGCCTAATAACTGGTTCTGGGAGAATGTTTCGCAGCCAAACACTTTATTTCAGGCCGCAGCCTTGACGTTTCTCGTAACCAACTAAACGTGTTTTTAATTACGCATCTTTGTTATCAGGCAATTTTCCGCTTCTGTGCATAAAATTGCTAAAAGTAACCATATCTGTGTCCGGCCAGATGATATGATGGATTCTTTCTCCTAAGGTGCTTCAATGGTACAGTTCCTCAGCGCTGGCCACAATGATTATTTGTCTTTTCATCGGAAATAACATAGCACTTTGTAGCATTATAACTGTAAGCTCTGTGACACACTCCCGTTATGTCACACTCTATCATCCCTAATCAAGTGCTCCCCAATTAAACCCAGCTGGACATTTATATTTTGCGCTCACCCTAAGTTTCACACAAAATTAAACACATTTAGCTGCTCCTCTGAAACACGGAAGCAAACCCAGTTGTAGCGTTTTTTCAGCATTCCTGCAAGGTCCAGCTGCAAGAACTTTATATAGTTGTCAGGCCACTTCTACCCTTGTCTAGACGGTGTGGGGTTAACAGAGACCTTCTGTGTAATTTTATGACTCTCGAAACTGTCGGTACATTCATTAGTGCCTACAGAGGCCTCCCAATTTACCCTGACAGCTTTCGCTCCAAAACCATTTAAACACCGCATATGGCTCGTAATTTAAGTTTTACTGCTCCAATCCACGGGATACGTTTTGAGACACTAAAGTTCATAGTTTCGCTAGTATGAAATTACAGCGCCAATTTTAGCACTCATTTTAGACAGGTTTTCTCAGTAGTTTGTAATTAACCAGCCATTACATCTAAAACATCCAAAAAATACATACGCCCTTTGAGAAAGCGTGTGCTTCATTAGACGACTTTTAGCGTTCCTTACTGTATGTTGGTCGCAAGAAAGCTCTCTAATTTAAATTTTGCTCATGGGAATAGATCTACACATTGAAAACAAAACGACACCTTTCAAAAAGTATTTCCATAAACCCAGACGCCAGTACATAGTAGCTAATCTGCCCATAAAAGTATGCGATGAAATTGTTGTATTCTGGCTACGGAACTAACTACAACAGAGCTAAGTCACCCGACTATTTTTAAAACCACATCTTTGAGGAAATATTTGCTAACGTAAAGCTAACACGCACAAAATAATGAAAAATGAATCACCCGATAACTTACTTGTCGCGGTCAATATGAAAACATATGCATAGAATAAAAGCATCATTATTTTCCTGGGCGTTGTTTCCTGCAATTGACAAGTTGGATAATTTAACACTATGAGACTAAATTGAGGTATTTATGATAGAACACTGTCACTCGCCACAGGCCAAGAGTTCATACTGCCAGCTACGGTTTACGCACTTGTTAAAAACACATTGGTCGGTCTGTACCCGCGTGACTTTTAGACGGCATATCTTTGAAAACCAAAAGCATGGTAATAAACCTAGTAAATATATATAAACTTGTGCAAGTCTATTGTAAACCAATGTAGATTTCACCGGCGCAATCTAACCCTCTTAATTATCTTTCACTAATTGCAATGATTTTACACAAAAAGGATTTGAGTTTTCTTCAGGAGAAAAGTGTTGCCAGTGTATAAAAGCTATGAAGATGGGTTTTTTCTGCACATATTCTCTGGGGCTAACGAGATTTTATTTGGCTATTATGAACAAATAAGGAGATTGTGAAGTACGCGTTTCCAACTGCGCTTTCCAAACCTATAAAATTTATAGGAAATTTCACATGAGATTATCCACCGTGACTGATGTTCATTGTTCGTCTCTATCTCCTCTTGTCCTCTTAGTGATCGACTTTTGGTGTTTAAAGCATAAAAACTGGAGTACGGATAAAATTAGCGTCTCAAATACCAGCATACTTGAAGTAAACCACGTAGGTTTCATTGGAAATTATAATTTAGCTGCATTTCGCTACTCTTAATCTCTCGGTATGTTTCCTATCCGTTCACTGGCCGCAAATATTGTGTAGAAATTGTTGTTGGTTGCAGATAATCTTTCCTTTAAAGCCGTTGCTGATTTTCTCCTTACATTTACTACCCACATCAACTTGTCTTCTTTTCAATATGTTCACCCGAATATACGATGTAATATACGCTTGCCTTTTTTTTCGTCTGCTAGATTCCTCACTTGGTTCTCCACATGGGTGGCACAAGGCAGTACGATCAAGGATCAACCGAATGGTACAATCATTTTACCAAGCATACTTGTTGAATGAATTTTCCTCTAGAAACTGAATTAACCTTCAGTAAATCATTGCCTTCGTTGATTCCAAAACGTTTTAGGCGTTCTGCGTCGACTCCTTTCTCAGTCTGTTTGGTAAAGTACTAGCCATGAAGTTAATCCAAAGTCTCATTATTCACTCGGATTTTAGAGTTACCTATGGGCAAGAAACCGATTGCTGGAACCCATATTCAGAGATGCGCGTCACAAGTAGACCTAAATGATCTGCAATCATAGCTTCTCGGATAATCCTACATGGTCGGGGTGGTATATACGGTTTTAATCTTTGGCTGTTTACGGAAAAACGCAACACCTTTGAAATAGTTTTAAGGTTAGCACGCCAGGTCTTCATGTCAGAGCTGAGTCGAGCTGAGCTAGAAGGGTCCACAAATAACCTGGGGCAAGGCGAAACACACGAACAGTTTAATAAACGGTGTATTGATGTAAGACTAAAGTCATTTATTTGTGAAATAATGTCCCAAAGGTTCGTATTTGTGCAACTCTGCTTCATAATCTGCCTCTTAAACAGCAGAACGTTTCCGCCAGGCGCTAGAATTGATGTGAAATACTACGAGGACTTCGTTCCTTAGCCTAACTCAAGCACTACGGCTACGTTCAGTCGAAAGTGAGTGGCCGAATTCCGCTGTATACATCTCTTGATATGTAATTGCAGAGAGAGTTACCTGAACAAAACTAGTGGATACCTTTGCGTTGGAAAGGATGGGTGCGTTCATTTTGAAGTTAGATCCTAATAAGCGACCATATCTAGGGAAAACCGCCGGATCTCAGGCTACCATAGTCAGCAGATGGCAAGCATCTTTCGCCACTGATCAATAATATGATCCGTCCAGTCACCAGAAATCATTGCCTGAACTTTGCTGAAAACGATGAAATCGATTATGCTTTCATTTAATGTCCACAAGAAGCTTGAGGTAACGATAAGTTTACCTTGAAAACCATGGGTACAATTTCTGTTCATTGAACGTGTAACCACTGCGGTAACACCAATTCTTCAAAAGCTACCAACTTTTCACTTCCCTGTTATTGCAAAGTCCCAATAAAAAAACAAGCGTCTTTACCAGTTAGTGAATGGATATGGTGATTTTACATTCATAAGCTTTTCTGAAGGGGCAATTTGACTCTCCTTTTGTAGTTGTCGGACGCTCACCATGTCAACTTTACCAGCTTTGTGGACATTAAGGAATTTCATAGAAAGCAAAGCATTACTTTTAAACTTGAGTGCTACAATTTCTTGTCGTTATTGCTTCGCCAGCAGTTTCACAAGCTTTTGATATGGACATGCACGCCAACAGTAATGAAAATTTCGACCTATGCACTCAATAACACAGTCCGCCAATAACCTAACACCAAAACTTTAAGGCTTCCGTGGATATTCAGGATGAAGCACCAGTAAAACTACTGGGCAGGCATTCGCAACCTAAAAATACCAAGATAATAAGAGGAAGAGGAGTTGACGTCAAACAGACATTCTGAAAAGTGTGCAAGCAATCGGTGTTTTGCCAGAGGTTGAAAATCCGTCGTCATATTTCTACCGCAACACTCAAGCTGTTCGATCAAACTGGCTGCAGAATTTTGTTAACGTATTTTGTAAAAAAATACCAAGAGACCCAAACACTTATAAAGCATGAATTTAACACAGTGTATCCTAAAGATTCACAGTTAAGTTCTGCTATCCGTTGTATTTTATAGTTTGTTTCAGCTCCCTGATATTATGTACCGCGAAGGTTCTAGTTGCAGACACTCCCCTCTAGAGTATAGGAAGTTTTTCTCGTGAACCTTACCGAGCAGATAAACGTATGCGGGATCCATGCACTCTCCAGGCGAGCATAATGTGCATCAGCTAATCATCTGGACATGGATGCAGCCGGCTTGGTCGTTAGGGGTTGGCTTACCTTTGGAATACGTATACAACAATTTGTGTATTCGTTTGTTGCTTAATAAGTCTTGAGCAGCTTCTGGTTGTTTATCACTTAACAATGTTTCCGTCAACCGGTTCTGTCCAGAACTAGGTTACGGAATAGTAATACTACCTTAATATCAGCTCAGTCGCCAACCGGCCAGAACTTGGAAGAAGTTATTGCACTGAATACTCAAGTATCTTCACCAAAAACGTGAACCTAATCCAGTAATTGGCTTAGTGTGTGATGGTTAAACTGGTTTATGGAAACTTACGCAGACAGAATTCCTAATGTGTCCAAACTACTCTGGATACCAGCTAATGACTGTGAAACCAATGCCTGCAGTTTGAAAACTATCAGGGTTTTTGCTAAACTTGTGGCTACTTTGAGGTCGCCACTTTACACGATTCAGCTTGAAGCTTGTTAGTCCAATGATCACAGGCCAACATTCAGGTCTTGACGTCCTAATCATAAACCATATTCCACTTGGCGAAGTCTGAAATCCACTGTTGCTAAGTGAGGCGATTTCAGTGGTTCATTGTTAATGAGGGATAAGCTACAGGCCGATCACGTCGGGTCAATCATGCTGCTATGGGTAAGCCCCTTCCGGGAATGTAAAAAGGAGAGGATAAGATTGACGAGAGAAAGTACACAATGTTGGTAGAATGAAGAAGTGTCATAATTTTATGGCTATTTGAGTTGGCAGATTAGCAACACTCCTCTACTTTAGACCGAAATAAGCTTATGATATTTTAATGGCCGTAATTATTCCTCGAAACTGCTGGTCAGAATCCAGTTTGGTGATGTAACAATAGGGAGAAGAGTTGAAATGTTGCGCTTAGTGACTGCGCGAATAGAACTCTCAATTCAATACCTGGCTTAAGTCGTTTATTGATCGTTTCGTTTGAGCTCCCTCTTACTCAAGTGCTGCTTTGGAAACCGAGTGTAGCGAGGGTACTAATTTAGCGTCGAACTACGCAGGTCCACAAAAAAAGGAACTAGAGATAATTGTGAATTGAGTTGGTTTCAGATAACATTTTGGATTGCGAGCTAGTTCATTTGTGTACGCAGGTATCACCCTCAAGTAAAGTGGTATTTTGTATCAGATGGTCAGAACAGATTGTTTTACGAGGTCAAGACAGGTGAGCGCAGATGAACCGTTGTCTACATCTGTTCACTAGTGCAACCTGATTAACTTAGTCGCCAAATTCAGACATTTGCGATCTCCATGGTTAGCCACAAAAGTGACGTTTACATGTTCTGGTAACCTATTTGACCTCCTAATTTCTTCTACTTTGTGCAAGGTCTGATGGTATGACCCGAAACAAATGGAATATTACTAAACACTCATATCGTTTGTTCGCCACATGAACAAATTGCTCTCATTCACCTTACAAACAAAAGTTTACTAGTATTACCTACAGATGTACGGCTTTTATATAACAGAGCTTTGAACTCACCACGATCTCGATCATGACGATCCGTCCATCTGTCGATCTAGGCAATGGATTTTTACAGATAAAAGATATCAACGCAAGTAAGCATAGAAGTACAGTGAATTTGCTCTGGTTGTGAGTTATACTGTGTATGATTTCCATCCATTAAAATAGCAATGCGGTCATGGGATAGAGCCGGAAAATCTATCAAAAACTCTAACGTAAATGTTGAGCCTCCAGAGTAACAGAAGTTTCAGTGATCGTCGAAGACTTTTGCATTGCGTTGGGTAAAAACAGTTTCCCAGTGAACTGATTCAGTACAAGGAGCCAGGCTAAATGTTTATTAAACCCCAACGCTCCTGCGTAAATCTGTCACTTCTTTGGGGACATGGTGGCACAAAAACTGACTCCAAAAAAGAGTTCAAGTTAAATTGCAACAATGTGGCACATTTCGTGGGAGTCTTAGATATACGTCAGCTCGCAACTTAACCACAGCGCAACTGTTTGCTAGAATTCAGTTTATTGGGATCCACACTGAAATTTCGAGTCCGTGTAGACCCCGGTTGTACCAAACGAGGGAATGTCATAGGCTTAGCCAAATATATATTCAACTTAGGGCAATCACACGCAAGACACAGCCCCTATTACACAGGCGCGCAGATAGCCGTCTGTTCAAAAAGATCTGCCTAAAGCAAAACGTCTTTCTCGAGTCCACACACTTGAGCTTCAGACGCGGTCGTTCACCCACCCTACAGCACTTGAACCTGCAATGTTACTGACAGAAAGTTCTATGAGTAAAACGTTGGTACTGTTTTTCTATGGACAACACACTACAAGGACGTATTTTAAGAAACGGGGATATAATTCTACGAGACTGAGGACAGGAACTGCTTCTCTACACCCAAATTCTCAGGTCATCCGGAACATTATGCTGGGAAAACACCAACAAAATAGTTAGGGCGTGTTAAAACACAATGGAAGACATGCACCATAGGTCCCCAGGAATGCTGCAGCACGGATTGGTCCTTTTCTGGTGCTACAAGAAGGGTTTTACTCTCACAAACAAAGCAGTTGGGTGGAATTCCACAAAAATACCACCCCCTATATGTAACAATTGTTATGATGACGAGAAGGGCTCGGTCATCTACACGAGTCTGGCACTCGTACTTGTATGTAAGGTCACCGTTGCCTATTGTTGGGTTTCCAGCTAACGATGGTCTGTAAACATCGCTAAGTCACCTGCGCGGTCATTTGATGCATCACTTTGTGACAAGTCCACATATGAGAGTCCAAAACCCTGCCAATTACTTTTGATATTGTAATAGGATTTCTTTTACTGTTGTCGGACACAGAAAAGAGGCGTTATCATTCAAGCGTCAGAATTTTTTGAACGATTAACCAAGTTTTTGTCTACATCAAACAATTGGTCAAATAGGGAATAACCTGCATAAAGCGTACGGATTATTCAATGGCTCCCGAATTTCCGATGATCCCAGATTTTCAGTGATCGATAACGAAAGTTTTAGCTGGATCAATCACCACGTCTTCAAGCAACGGTGTGTCCATCACCTGACCCGTCAGACATCCCGTCTAGGATCCCAACAACTTTATTGGGAACACTGTTTACGTTTTTTCCGGGCATATTCATAAGCTTCCCTCTGCCCTCCTGTCACCAAACTAATGAAGACAACTGCATTTGCACCTTAAATGACACTCTGTTAGTACGCTTTAATACACCATTAATGGAAAAATGGAACAACATTTGGCGCTTGTCGCTTAGTAAAATAGGACAGACCAGCTGGTGTAAAGTAGGGTCATTGTTAAGGCTCCCGACTTTGGCAAAACTTCAGGAACCCAACAGTTGTCAGTTACTCTCTTCGGCCGCGTTTTTGTTGAAAGGTGAAATGCTTTTACAAAATTTAACTTCAACATTAACCAGAAACCACTGAAACTTGACGGTGTGACTTACTTAAGTTATCAGCTTGCCCAGGACACTGAATAGCTCGAACCGGAAAAATTTTAAGTGCTATTTTCAGCTCACCCCATCTTGCAAAAGGTCAAACGTAAGCGGCTTGATGCTTTCTTCTAATGCGGATGCTTATATTAAAGATGATGCTTATAGGTCTATGAACAAACCCCTATCCAAGATACAAAATAACGTCCAGAACTCAATGTTTTTCTGGCTGGCTTGCCCAAACAGTTATGTACAAAAGTCACGCATATAACAAGGACGCAGTAGGTGACTTTTGGTAAGGAGCACGGCCGGTGGTGAGTAATAGTGTTCCTCTTTCCAAATATTTACACTAGAAATGTCTGTACTCGTAGTAAACGCGCCTGTTGATCCTCGACAACAAATCTGTACTCATTGTTTAACGCACCCGAAATGACTGCACGATCAGTGCATCAATGGGATGTTGTAACCTGTTGACACCATGGTAAGTGCCTCATGAACATGACCTTCCCGGTGAAAGGAGAATACTCTCCGCTGCGAAGTCATCTATTAGCAAACACCAACTAAGCAATTACAAGCTATTGGACAGGCAAGCAAACTTCTGACATGTACACAGCTTTTGAAAACTGAACATTCTCACGCGTCCCCCTGAACTTTCATTGGTATCCATTGGCTATTACACAACTGTAAACGAACACCGCAAAACAATTCCACAAGTTCCTTAATAAACTTCACCTTCCACCAGACGCGGTGCGGAGTTTCGACATGACAACAGACTACTCACATGCCCCAGCAGTAGTTTACGCCGTTACACATCTTTTCCCTTTAAAGGCCGCAAGCATGCCACCGATTTCCACTTGCATCTGTTAGGTCGGCTCCAGCAGCTGGTCTATCCGGCAGCTCTTCGGGTGTATCGTGCTGCAGTGATTGAGTTCAACATGTATATCTGTATAACCAAACGAACTAAATCTCTGAAATCAGCATGGCGTAACAAGTAGCACGCATGTATTCAAATTCATGCATGTATACAGCACCTGGAATATTAAAATAAGAGAATAATGAATAGAACATCAATCATGTTCATCACACATGCCAATTCCGAAGCTGAGTACCGTTTAGTCTTTTTGATCCTCGACCCTCATGAATGGTATAGACGTCCCCCCCCCCAGCAGTCTGTAACGAGAAACGGACCTTGCAACCATCTGTCCAGCTTCAGCGACCCCAGTTCACTCTTTCTAGGATTCTAATGATCATTCCATTTGACCTTCGCGCTTACGGGGAATGGTCGTGCCTTCCTACTTTCCGTTTTATGTCTAGTCCTTCCTTGAACGGCGGTCAAGTTTTATCGAACTTTCCTCCTTTCCTGTCCTAGCTCCTCCGGGGACAAGCGTGTTGCCGGCCACAACCCAATTTCCTGATCAACTGGAAGGCGCGGATGTCGTCCGTACATCAGCATAAACGGAAACTTGCCTGTGGTTTGCTATAGTGGCGCGCGATGTGCTAACAACACCATCGGCAAGTTCACTCCACAGTCACCTCCTTTAGCTGCCAGCCACTTCTTAATCTTTCAGTTATTGCGTTCGGTTGGGCCGTTTGTTTCCGAACGGTTGGGTGCCATCCTTATCCCTCTAATGCTCAGCTTCTGCAAACAACTCCTAAACTTTTCGATCTCATAGCGGGACCCCTGATCTGTCAGGATCATTTTTGGCACTCCGTGTTTGGCAACCATGTGGTGCATTATCACTCCACTGATCTTTGTCGCCCGTTAATTTGACACGGCTGCCACCTCGACCCACAGGGACAGGTATTCTGTCATTATCACGATATATTAATTACCGCTGGTCGTCACCGGAGAGAGGCCCATGACTTCAACGAACCATAACTCGCCAGTCTCTGATACAGCGATGTTTTCCATGGGGCAAGTGGCCCCTGTCATATCCCCTTTCATCAGTTGGCAACGCTTACAGGCCACCACATAATCAATTTGCTCACTTCTCATCCCTCTCATCTGCCGAAGTAAGTCGGATGTCTTGGTGCATCCTGTGTGTGCCATCTCGTGGCATTCGACGATCATGACGCGAGGTATGATGGGCGGCCGAACATCAAAATTTGTAGCTTTCCAAGATATTATGTCAGCTTCGCTCAGAGCCATCCTATAGAAGTGACTCTGGAACGTCTCCAGATCTTTATCTCCCTCCCCATTCTCAATACTCCTTCCATCCAACAAGGCGGCTGCAACCTTCCGTAATACAGGATCCTGCCAATGCAGTTTCACTGACCTTCCAAGATCCAGTTCGACGACGAGGCTATTGGTGCCAATCATGATTTTTAGGGCCTCATCTACAGCCTCTTGACTTGACAGCCAATCAGCTAGGTGATTCTGCTGGCATATGCCGGATCATAAACTAGTTCTCTTGTAACCGGAGCGCCCGTCGCGCGAGCATTCTTCGAGGATCTCGGGTGGTCCTGATCCACTTGAGGGGATTGTTATCGGTCTTGACGTGAAATCTTTGTCCCAGCAAGTATGGTTTCCACTTATCCAGGGCCAGATGATTGCTAAACATTCGTTCTTACTAGTTGAGTACTTCTGCTCCGCGTTGATCAGGACTGGCTGGCATATTCGATATCCCCATTTCGGTCCTTTATGACTGCACCGATACCGTGGTCACTAGCGTCCGTTACAACAGTAAACACCTCTCCGACCCTGGGCAGTTTGAGACTCGGTTGCTGATCCAGCATCCGCGCTTTAACACGTTCAAAGGTTTCATGAGCTTCTCCTGACCATTCGAACTTCCGGTTTTGATGCTGAAAGTCATACAGTGGAGCAGCAACCGTGTTGAGATTCTTGACAAACCGGCTGTAGTATTCTGCTCGTCCAAGAAACTGCAGTGGGCACCGCCTCGAACTGGGGGCTACAAAGTCCTGGATCTTTGCCAATTTTTCTGAAATTGAGATAACCTCTCCATCACCCACTTTATGCCCGAGCAGTGTCACCAAACTTCGAGCAAGTTGTGTCTTGGCTTCATTTATCCGCAGGCCACCCTTTCGAATACGCATTGTTACGGCTTTTAATGGAAGTGTGTGATCCCGTTCCGAATTCCTATGCACCACGATTTTGTCTCCATACATAGCAACATTCTGTAGTCCGTTTGTTAAACGAGGCATCAAGCACCTGAGTGTGAATGGTGCCCCCGACAGACCAAACGGCATTCGTCTAAATTGATATTGGGTGTCCTCAACCACGAACGCCGTTTTCTCCCAGTCCTCTGACTTGATAGCTATTTGTCAATATCTAGAACACAAGTTTAACACCGTGAATTATCGGGATGGCTGGAGAGCATCGAAAACCTCCGCAACCGAGGGGACAGCTACAACGCGATTTACGGTCAGTTCATTCAAACGCCGGAAATCCACTCAAAATCGGTATTTTCGGTTTGCCTCCTTTACAGGCACAAACGGGAAGTTGTACGCACTGTTGGCTTCCTTGATTATGCCGTTTTTCAACATCTGTCGATCCTGTTTATAGACCTCCTCCCGTAGATGGAGCAGTAGCGGATGGCGGCTGTACCGTCGAAAACGTTTGGACAAGAGGGATATTTCATGTTCAGTCCAGGAGCAGAAGTCAAAAGGACTTTCGCTGCCTGTGAACAGTCCAAAGTACTTGTGATGAACGTGATTGATGCTCGATTCATTGCTCGATTCATTCTCTTGTTTTAATATTCCAAGTGCTATATTCATACATGCTTTTGAATACATACGTGCTGCTTGTTACGCCGAGCTGAATTTTGAATTTCTATTTCGTCCGGTTATGCCGATATACGCGCTGAACTCGATTACTACATTTTGGCGTCGCGATTGGAATGACTCGTCATGCCTGCCGAAATGGAACCATTAAATGTTAATTCAACTGCACGAGACGTAGAACACCATTTGGAACGGTTTGACGCAAGGTGGCTTACAAAATCCGATGTGGATGATAAGAAACTCACGGCACATGTTCTGCATTTTGTTCGCAAGGAGGCGTATACGTTGATCAAGAATTTAGTATATCCTGAATCTCAAATCGATATTTCCTAAAATGCATTGAAGAAAAACGTTCTGCAACACTTCAAACCGATTAACTTCCAAGCAGCCGAAAGAGCTAGGTTCAATATGTTGACCCGCTCCCATTCTCAGTCGATTCGCGATTTTGTATTGCAGTTACAGACACAGGCAGCCAAATGTAACCACGGAGCCCAATTAGAAGACCAGCTGCGTGATAGATTCATTGCTGATATTCAATTGCCCGAATTACAACAGAAGCTGCTGCTCTATCCAGATCAGAAAATTCAAACTATTCGGAAAATATGTGAGCAGTATGAAGATGTGAAGCAAGTAACGAAGACGGATGAAGCAGTGTTGTTAAATTATTTTAAAGGAAATAATTCAAGGATGCAGATAGACAACACATTCAAACCTCGAACAAATTTTTGTGCTCCAAATTCATCAGTACTTCGCTTCACAAATCGTAATTCCAATTCAGCGGTTCAAAAATTTGGGAAATGTGAATCTTGTGGACGAAATCATTCCAGATATTTCTGCCCTCACAGGCAAGCAAAGTGTTGTATCTGCGGGAAAACGGGACACATCCAATTTGTCTGTAAGTCCAAAAAAGTGTCACTTAACTTCTGATCCAACTACTGAAGTGAAAGCATTATCTGAAGACATCTCTACCCTTCCTTTACCTATTTTGCCCCAAAATTCGTCACATGTTTTTAAAACTTTGATATCCGCTTCTGGTCAAAAACATGATTTCATTGTTGACAGTGGCGCTGTTGAGTCCATTATTCCACAGTCAGATCTGACTTCATTTTACCCGTGTTGTGATAGTGCGTACAGATGTTAATATCCGCGGTATCACTGAACATTCTGTACCTCTAGTTGGTAGTTGCACGATTCCTGTGAGATTGCCCCAAGGTACCCCTGTCGATTGTAATTTGTTAGTTTCAATCTTGGGACCATCGATTATTGGGCTCAAAGTTTTGCGCCCAATGCGAACTAGTATCACCTTACTGACATCTGTGAATGAGAATGAAGTCAAACAACTGATTCTTGAATGTTCTAAGCCTACAGGTGGCATGCAAATACCCAGGGTGAAACTCGAAGCTACAGGAGATCCTATATTTCTTAAAAGACGAATTATTCCATTTCGCTTACGGGAACCTGTTCATCAAGCATTAAATTCAATGTGTGAAAAAGTAATACTAACTCCCATTGAATCATCAAAGTGGGCAACTCCGATAGTTACCCCACTAAAGGCTGATGGTATTACTACGATAATTTGCGGAGACTACCGGCTAACGCTAAATACGCGGTTACTACAACGTACGTGCACTACAGAAGAGCCCGAAGATGTACTGTATCGTTTATCAGGTTCAAGTGTGTTTTCAAAAATTGATCTAAATTTGCCTTTCTTCAAATATTACTGGACGAGGCCTCTAGCGATTTTATTGTGATCAATACACCTTTTGGGTTATTCTGATACAATTCTTTTCCCTTTGCTCTGAATGTTTCACCAGCTGTATTTCAACAAGTTACGAATACTATTACGAAAGATTTGGAGGGTGTTGAAACGTACAAGATGATGTCATAGTGCACGCTGCTGATAAAGCTGTCCGTAATATGCTTCTATTGTCTGTACTTAAGTGATTTCCTGAGTTCAGTGTAGCTATTCATCCTGGTGAATGAACCTTTGCAGCTCCATCACTTTCATGTCTTGGCTACATTGAGGACGGCAGTGGTTTAAACCCGATACAAACCGTTCATCTCCTTTAGTAAGTACACCACCACAAACTAATCTACAAGAACTGCGTTCTGTTCTAGGTGCACTTAAATATTATTCTCGTTTTGTTCCCAATTTTGCTAAACATGCAACTTGCCCGTTTGATGTCAAACCTGCCAGTCAATTTTCTTGGTCCTCCAACCATGAAAAGACGTTGTGTGCATTGATTGGTCATCTTCAAACTTCAGCCTTTTTGAAACCATTTTCCGCCAAACATCATTCGACCATCATTACTGATGCTTCTTTTACTGGAATAGGAGCAATCCTTGGACAGTGTGGTATACCGGTGAGCTGCATTTCCCATCGACTCTCGAAAGCCGAACGTGCGTATCCTCAAAATCAACAAGAAGCACTTGCGGTATGTTGGGCTTCATAAGTATCATTTTGGATCAAACTTTTCTATTGCTACTGATCGCGATAAATTTAAATTCTTGTATCATCCTACAAAGTCTCTAGCGAAGTTATCTGCTACTATGGTGCAACGGTGGATTATTGCACTGAGTTCGTATACCTACATGATTGTTCATCGTAGTGCAAAAATAATTCCCCATGCCGATTTCTTATCCAGAATTCCACTATGCGACTCCGATTTAAGCAATTCAGATTGCATATTGATTCAACCATTACCAGTCAAGTGGGATGCGCTTGTTGTTGATACTAGAAGATATTTTGCTCCAATTTTTTCTGAGCTCCGACGTCGCTGGGCACAGTAAGAGCGACGTCCAGTTCCTGCATTTTACTGTTGCCGCGAAAGTTTGTCCATTACTCTGGATTGTTGATTGTGTTTTGGGAATAGAATTAACATTCCACCGACTCAGCCAGCAGCTGTTCTTGCAGATTTGCACTCTGGTCGTCTGGGTGTTTGTAAAATGAAATCTCTTGCACGCTTGTCATGCTGATGGCCGGAACTAGATGCTGGCATCAAGTTTACTGCTAAAAGTTGTGTTAAATGTACACACAAGATCCATAGCAGATCTTCACAGTGCTATCCGTGGCCGATTACTTGTGAAAGATTCCAACGAGTTCATTCCGACTACTGTGGCCTTTTTTCCGGTAAACACAATGCTTTAATTGTTATTGACGCATATTTACGTTGGCCTGAAGTTTTTCTAGCTACTTCTCCAAGTGCTGAATTCACAAAACAAGCATTGAGGAAAGTAATCAACCATGAAGATGTACAAACTGCTTTGGTCACTGACAACGGCACACACTTTACTGCAAAATCCCTCGAGGAATGGTTAAAATGCCTTGGATGTCGACATTCGTTTACTGCTTGCTGAGAATTTTGTGCAAATACTTAAGTCTTCCATTAATTCATTCTCTTTTACTTCATTTGTGAAATCAGACCGCCATATTGATGATTTTCTGGTGCGACACAGAAATACCGTTCATTCAGTTGCTGGGAGGGGTCCCGCGATCCTTTTTAAATCTCGCTCGTTGCGCACAAGTCTTCACAGTGCCAAAACGTCTGACTCTGCGTTTCTCAAGGGTGATGATTCATAGCCTGCTACACGAATAATACTTTCATCAAATGGCAAACGTATGTTCACACTTCTCCATTTGGTTGATCTCTCTTCCCGTCGCGATACGTTCAAAATTGGTTTCGTTTTTGGCTCATGCAAATTTTTGAAAGAATTCTCTTGCCGCCTAATCTATTAAAAGGGTTAACACGTGTCACTTTTTGGAAATTTTTACTCCAACATAACTTTTGTGTGGAAAACTCTGCCTGCTTGCTCTCAATTTCTATGGTGCATCCAATCTCAGTCATAAGCTAGATCAATACAGGCTGCTCTCTACGGCTATCGATGGACCACATCAGATGTGGGCGAAATGGTTGTCCATTGAACGTACTACGTGGTATGCAATGTCACACCTGCAAGCCATGGAGTTACCTTAAATGTACGGGTTTACAGGATGACTCTAACCCTCCTGGCCCGTTTGTCTGCGCCAGCTTCCTTGACCTTAAGGGCGCTATGCATTCTGTAACTAAAAAGAGAGCTACCAAAAACGAAACCAAGGCCCCATTGCTGAATCAAAAAGACCAATGCGAATGTTCTATTTTATTCCGGAAACTCGACGCAAAACTGGGGCTTCTTTCTAGAGCAAACACAAATAACAGAGCGGCCTGGACGAAGGTCGATAATGAACGTTTCCCCCTGAAATAGTACCTAGCGCTATCCATCCCGGGCCCGTTGTCTGCGAAGAAGGTCATCCAGCTCCCCGGTGTGGCAATCAAGATCGCCACGGCGTTTTTAGTAGACAGACGTTTTAGGGAGAACAGACTGATCATCTGAGGGTCGTTTTCCAGAAAAATCACACCAGCTAAACTAGCACAGTCGCTCCCGTGTCGTCACGAATCCTGAACACAGATCGTTTCACCCAGAATGGTTACGCG
This sequence comes from Opisthorchis felineus, assembly GCA_004794785.1. NCBI lineage: Eukaryota > Metazoa > Platyhelminthes > Trematoda > Opisthorchiida > Opisthorchiidae > Opisthorchis > Opisthorchis felineus. The sequence goes on along the minus strand of SJOL01000924.1, from coordinate 12,127 downwards.
AAAATGGAAGCAAGCGGACCTTTGGGCTTCTAGTCATTCTCCCCTTCCCATCTACCTTACAGATCTTCGAGCGAGCTATTAGCATTCAAAAGACTTACCCAAAAATCAAGCGTATATCCGATGATCGCTCTCTAGAGGCGCAAAAACTGGACCGCAGAATTCCTAGATAAAAAGCGCGAAATAGGCTTATGCTTGGCTTCAGTTTGATTGACTCCAAACTTACGGCTAAACCGATGGTAGTTTTGGCCCCTTGTGCTCTTGAAACCACACCGACGCAGCCGGCCGCAACTTCGGATTCCAGCTTCTACTTGACCACCAAAGACTACTCGACTACCAAAGGCAGCGGTGCTCGGGAGGAGGCATGCCTCGCGTGGATGCAGCGTCCAAAGTATGTAGAGTTATCATCGCTTTTTTCCGTAGCAGACGATAAGGGCGCAGTAGTGAAGTTCACACCTAAGTCACAACCTCTGTGCTGGATTGGGTCAGATGTGAGGAGATAAGGGCCAAACCTACCAACAAATCAACCGCAAGCGTTGACCTCGACATTAAGGAATGCAGCGAGAAAACTACAACCACTGCGAATGTAAAACTGCCAATCTCCGGCTCAACTCCGTCAAAAGTGGTCTTCCCGATTGTGGACACAGTCATCGACCGTGACCCCGCAAGCCAAAGCCACAAACCCAACAGCAGCGAACCGGAAAATACTTCGTACACTCAGTTGGCCACGTTGATCGCGGGCGACTCGGGATTCAACACAAACATGAAAGAAGAGTGACCGCAGTCGAACAATCCATATAAAAATAGCCAAATCAAAAAGCTGCTGGCTAGCTTTAAAGTGCAATCCTTTGTAAAAACGAGGCTCATGGGAGAACCACCAAAAGGATTAGTTCTTGGTGCTGCCACCCAGCGCACAGGGCCTCACAGAAACACCTTATCGATCGAACCGCGCCAAATTGCCCAGGAATCCCAACAGACGCATGTCTGCCCCAAATCCTTAAACAACAGCAAACCTAGTCGTCCAAAAGTCTGTATTCAGCAAGCTTCACGTAGCAGCAGGTGAAATTTGTGCTCACGGGTGGAGAAAACTACGTCCCCCAAGGGTCAGGGACCCGCGCAAACCGGACTCTCGCGGGGCAAAAAACTCTCAAATAAAAGCAGCTCTTGAAACCACCGAGGCAGGAAGCAGACAAGTGTGCTGCAACGGCCCCTTTGGTTCCTAAGCCTCAAGCCCGGCGTACAGCCATTAAATCTTCTAACCTCCCTGGCAGCACACCTCTAGGCTCCCCACCTTCGGAGGCAACAGAGACAGTGTTAAAATTCCTGTCCACAATCTGCCTCAGTCTTTTCAATAAACTTCACTATATTAAACAGTCAGCTTACCTTAAACAGCCGTCCATGATCTAACTTACAAAAATCCGGCTCACACCAGATGTCCCTGATGCGGAGATCTCGATTGATGGCTACTCAATACACGGGAAGGCTGGTGGGGTTGCTTCATATTTACATGCGGCCCTGCACATCCCGACTGCCCTCTCCGATACCACACCTTTTGCGATGCACTGTGGGTCCAAATCACGCTGCGCGGGACCGGCTCCCTTTTCTTCAGCGTGGTCTACCGTTGCCCTCGAGTCCAACGGAAGATATCCAGTTTCTCACACAAACCCTTGAGCAACTCTCTTCCAGCTAGCACTCTACACATCTCTTGCTGGTAGGTAATTCCAACGCCCACACGTCCTCCTGAACGGAGCTCCAACGCGTCCATTTTAGTGGACATTCTTTACTGGCGCTGACCAAAGTCATTCAAAAGGCGCTTGGACTCCACATCTCGTCGCACCCGCCAGATACCACGCAGGCCAACTACCATCCCTCTTGGATTTGGTCATCACTAACGAAAGACCCCTTCAAGTGTTAATTGACGCCCCACTGGGACATAGTGACCACTGTGTGCTGACCTCTGATTTCATCTGCTAATGGGCCAGAAATTCCGAAACTCAAGTGTGGATTCGAAACATCTGCCGTGCAGACTTCTCAGGAATGCCCATCATTCTTGCTCAACTTAAACTGAACTAGCTTCAGTGGAAGAGTTATACAGGACCATTGTTCACAAAGTTCACAAGGCTGACGCGATGTTTGTCCCAAAAAACCAGCACGCGGTCGGATAGGCCGCAAGCTACCTGAAAGGATTTTGCCTCTTCTGGAGAAGAGGTCTCGACTATTTTTCAAAAGTTTGACTACAGGTGACACTGAAGATGAGCTGGCGTTCAGTGAAGTCCGGAACCGTCGCAAATCAGAAATCCGCCAGTGGAACATACGAAAACAAGCTTACTACCAGACCTTGCTCAGAAAAACAAAAATGTGCTGCTTTTAGTACACGAGGCATAGCCGCAGAATTAAGCCAACCGCATTTTTCCTGAGGAACAGGAACGGGGAGCCCACGAGTGACCCAACATATATTCCTCCCAAACCGTTCTTGCGTGATGAACATGCCCGTATTTATGGACAGCTTAACCCAGGATTGGAACAAGGGTCTCATATCGGATACCATAGTTTTCGACTTCTCAAAAACATTCGATTACATCCCACACTCCGCTGCTCCACAAGCTCGAGGGAAAATTCTACACTGGATTACGGCGTTCTCATCAGACAGAACATTCCGGGGGAAAGTAACCTGGACTTACTCTCCTCTGGCGCAAGTGTCCGTTGGAGATCCTCAAGGCTCTGTCTTTTGGACCACTGCTGCTTTTGATCAACTTCAGTGTACTTTGAGACGTCTTATCAACTCCATATCTACTTTTTGAGAACGAATTAAAGTCCTGGGGCTCAAATGTCAGTGCCCTCCAAATGGATATAGGCGCTTCAAAGCAGTGGTCGTTGGCTTAGCATCTTCCCCTGGATGACGAAAAACGCATCCATAGGTCATTCGCAGGAGACTCAGTGAACGCCTATGTCGTGCATGGTGAGCACGGACCAGAATACATCACGAAGATAGATACCAAAAAGGATTTGGTGGCTCTCTTCAAACATATCCTTCTCACTGCGCCATGAGAAGTCGGCCCAAGAGGCATTCGCCGTTCTACGGATGATTAGGCGCACTTTCTCCCGCGTTACCCGCACGAACTTCCAAATACCCTATGGAGCCTACGTCAGACTGCTTCTGGAATATATCAACCAAGTTGCTTACTCAAGACACACGAAGGACGTAACCCTCATTCAGCGTGTCCAGCGGGCTGCTACGAAAATGGTTGCCGGCCTTAAATCCGTGGACTCTATAAGCTACTTGAGGTGCTCGGACTCCTTCCCCTAGAGTATCGTCGCCTCCGAGGAGACCTAATTCTTCGTTGTGCTCTGTTTGAGCAAAGTTTGGCCAACAGATTTTTCACCGTTGAGCCAGCAAACACACAACGGGGACATGGAAAGAAAATTTTCAAGCTCAGAGAGCCCACTTTCATTAAGCAAATTTTTTTCATTTCGTGTAGTAGCTGCGTGGAATAACCTTCCTCCGACGGTTGTCCACGCTGCATCTAGAACCCATTTCAAATCACTGTTAGACACTTCTTATGCGAGTCCTCGCGCTGGCAAGCTTACTGCCCCTCGCTGAGAACTTAAAGATCAGTGTTACACCCATTTTTTGCTTGTGCCATTCAGTTGTACGACAGCCGCTGTAAGACAAGAACAAAACCGACTCGGGAAACTTGGGCGAAAGCCTCGATCGTGTGTATCAGTCCACGAATCCGTAAGTCTCTTGTCACCGGAAACGCTTTGATCAGATGGAGTTCAACACCAGAGTTCAGACTGTTAAAGGCACTTCCGCTGTTTTAAACTCCAAGTAATCCTTTGTAGATGATCTTATTGTGTCTGAACAAGTCGTTATCTCTGGAGGACATACTACCTGCAAAGAACCTGAAGTTTCCAATCCGAGAAGATCCAGTAGATTACGATCAAGATCACCACTGAACAACAAACGCCAACACGCTCATTCAAGATGTGGTGGATGTGATGAACATGACTGATGCTCTATTCATTGCTGTATTTGTTATTCACTTGTTTTGCTATTCCAAGTGCTACATGTGAATCCATATGCGCAAACCTTGAGTACAATCAATATTGGCTGGTACTGACGGTCTGAACCGTTTCTTCTGTGTAATGGTCCACTTGTCCTCTTTATGCAGTCTCTTTTGGGTTGTGTTGGGTGCTGGCTATGTAGTGAGTCCAATAGATTCAGTGAGTTTATGTAAATGTGGGAAGCTAGATGTTCGTTGAAGTGGAACAGCGTACGCCGACGTAAGCAAGAGCTAACAAATTTAAATGTCCAGCTCACAGGACGATGACGACCGATTTTGTTTGTTTGGCAGAACAGGTGCGTTGACTGACATGGGATATCTGACAGCAAATACGAATCTTTTCGCTGGTCCTTAGAGAGCAGTCATGACCATGAGCAGCTATTTCCAATAGTATTAGGGGAAAGACCAATTAACTTATGTGGGTTTATATAAAATAATGAGTTCTGATGCGAAAGCACATGTAAAGGCTGATTAGAACGGATTATGGATCCAGACGGCCGCGACTCTGAGGTTGTGTATAAAAATGGTGTGCATGTTTCTGTTTGCCTTCTTGTGATAATGCAGCGCCAACGCCAGACATTCGCCAGCTTGAACCGTGTTATTTTCAGATTTCCCGATGATTCAAATTTACATACGAGGCTTGCAACAAACCTTTGCCAAACTATGAGGCCAGGAAGAGGGGAGGGCATTAGGAGGACGGTAAGGGGACCAATCAAGTTTGCTAATTATAGGGGTCACAAAACACTAATAATGACATCAAAAGACAAATCCGATGTCCTTGAAACGGAATCAGCAGAATTATTATACACTTTAACGTAAGGCTAACACCCTTGATATGTTTTGTGCCGTATGCAGCCAACTTCTTCATGTTGAGATGGGATACGCTTCATTGCAGCAATATTCTATCTTATGCTCAAAGTGATGTTAACGTGCACTACACTCGCACGTAGTTCAGTCCTCTCTCATGCTCCAGAAGTAATTGCGCGCACTTTGCAGTTGCACGTCTTCCTTATGTTTCATCTAATTTTCCCTTAGTCTCTTGTTTAGATTTCCGAAACACAGTAGTATCTGGCATTGGAGGATTCCTTCCTTATCTCTATCCTCGTTATCTCTCCTCAAATACTTGCGTTCCACCAGGGAGAATTGTGGGCCTTACAGTCCCACTCAACATAGTCTGACTCTCAAGCCAGGAAGTATAAAGAGTGAAGTGTCTCTGAACTTCCCTCATTGCCGAGGCATTTTCCTAAGGTGGTCACGCCTGTGCACACTCTGGGACGCCTCACATGGAAGCACATTTCCCTGGGGTCACATATGTGTATGAAACGCCCGGGCTTTCCACATTTTTTACCATGGTATACAGATGGGTACATCCGGGCGCACTTCTGTCCACCTAGCCATCCTTTGCTTAACGCGGTAACCCCACAGGTTTGAATAAAAGGGGCTGTCTGACGCTTATTTTAAAAATGTATAACAGAGAATGCCTACAGTTTAGTGATTCAGCCCTTGCACCATTTGAGTGCTGGCTGGCTTGGCGCAGATTGGGTAACTGACCACTGGAAACAGTTCAGAAAAAATGAATGGAATGGACGCCACTATATAAGGAGCTTCAGAAATAAAATAAACTAAAGACCACGGGTTGTACACTGAAAAATTAGGCGATGGTTGCAGGAAGTACCAGAGTTTTGCTTCTCCCTTGGGAGAGAATAATGGAAAAAGGAAGGCTCGTTTTTACCGCTTACATGTTCAAGCGTATAGTCTGCTTTGGGACAAACAGGTATGATTAACAAGAGAAAACCAAGGAATAATCCAATAGGCTGTGATGATTTATTCGCTGAAAGATGTTGGAGACGATGCAAAACTTGCGGGTGGCATACCGGTTCATCCTACAGGATGGTTTGAAATCATGAACTTTTAAAGTGAATGTCGACGCCGCAAGCGTCGCAAAGTTGCAGAGTGATAACTGGATCGGCGTCTTCCTCTGAGTGACAAACTTACGTTTATGTGTCGTTCGGAAGAAACTTAGCGAACGCCATTGTCGTGCACGGTGAAAATGGACAAGAAGACACTACGAAGTTAGATACCAAAATGAATTCAGAAATCTGGTTCGCATTAAATATGTACGTTCCACCCCACTTTGGAACATTCGCTAAAAAAGCGCGATTTCACACACCTTCACCCTTATTGCTCACATAAAAATCAGGTGTTCCATGGGGCCCATATCAGACCACTTCCTTAATACGCCAACCACGGTGTCTACTCTGGACGCGAAAAGGACATAACCTTCCTTGAGCGAGCCCAACGAGAGATAGGTTAGACAGGAGATATGTGACAGCCGCAGATCCGTTGATCCCGAGGCCCGTCTGGGGTGCTTGCACCCTTACCCTTATATTATCGTCTCCTCCAGTTGTAACTAATTCTTACTTATTCCCCCCAATGCAAGGTTTAGCCGACGAGTTTTTTTACCGTTGATCAAACTAACACACTGCAAGGACATTGGAGGAAGGTTTTTAAGCTCAAAGGGCACTTTTTCTTTGGGCAATAATTCTTTTCATCACGGGTATTTGGTGCGTTGAGTAACCTCCCTCCGGATTCTTTTCACGCTGCATCTACCACATAGTTCAAAGCACTTTTAGATGTTCTTTTATGTGAATCCTCCCGATGAAAATCTTACTGCCCGTCTCTGAGATCTAAGGAGCAGCGATACACCCTTATTTTACCTGTGTCTTTCAGGTAAACCGAATCAGGTCAGTCCTTATACGTTTGATTTCCCTAACCTCTGCAACATTTTGCGTGCTTATATTGGTTTGCTCTAAATCACTTGTACCTAAATATCATATATTAGCAAACACCCCCGGCTTGATGGCTAGACTACTAAGTACAAATCCATCCCAATCCTGTCTCATTTAATCACTTGTTGTCACCACCCTAATAGCGGTATACGTTCAGTTTTCTCTCTCTCTACTATTGCACGTTATCCGATGTCTCCTCAAAGTCACCAGATTATACTGATTTCCTCCCATTCCCTCGTATTCCCAAGCTTTAATCTTCGGCAATACCTGGTTTGGACGACCTGTTTGGCAGTTATCCGCTCCACATGGCCCGTGATCTGAAATCACGGGGATCAAAAAGATACCCTCGACCTGCATTGGCTTCGTACTACCACTGCAGATTTCCTTGGCCAAACTGAAAAATCCCGCTGCACAAAGTATTGCACATACGAGCCAAATCAACTAAAATATGACGTCCGTTAAGGGGCTGTCCATAAACCGAAGTATGTCAGGCCAATGATGGGACGGCACTGCTATACCTAGTTTGATGGCAGAAACGCAACTATTCCCTTCTTACTGTCGACTATAACCCTCGCCTACTAGTTCCATTAGCTGCAAACACGAAAAAGCCCTTCACCTGGCCCCAGGCGCTTCCAGGACGCCTTCATTTCAATCTGCTGAACCTTTCGCTCGGATTTAACCATTTCGGTGGACTTTCAGTCTGTGCTTCCCACAAAGTCAACAATTTTCTGTACAGTTCGCGTTCCGGCTTGTGTGTTGTCACCAATTCACTCCTCCAAGGAACTTTTATACCCGACTCGACTACAACCGCGACACCAGTGAGCCTCTACGGTTTCACTGTAAACCTTGATTCTGAGATGCCCGGTACCATTTATCCGCATTGCTAATCACCCCACTTCAGCATCCCCACTTACGCTTTTCTATGACCCTGGCCATAAGCCCAACAGTCCAAGGCCACGAGGCCTCTGTGGTGGTTCTAGGTTTTAGTTCAGCTTGACCAGCTGGATGGCGCCAACTCTGCTGGTTCACCAAATCCGTTGTTTTGGTCCCTCATTTTCTGCAGGTTGCACTTTTCTTGTCATGTGTCAGGCAGGATGCCTCTTGTTTTGCCCTTCATCGTTTTGTTTTGCCCGCCACCTCCAAATCCTTACGATTTGATCTTGCTTCAACTCAATATTTTCCCCAAAAAGCAATGGTAACTGTGCGTCCCTGTCCGTGCCAGTTTAGGGGCGACCACGTTTACATCGGCTAATGCCCACTGTTTTGACGCTATCCCTTTTCCGCGCAATCTCCTGTATCCACAAACCACGCAGGTCATGCTTTTATTCTTACTGCTACATTGTGATCATGCTTGACGGTATGCCACCCACCAGCTGGGAATAAACATTTTCATTTTCATTTCCAAACCCAGTCCGGTAAGTCTGTGCTGAAGTATCGATCTTATGTAAAAATCTGTGAACCCGCAAATTATGCACTTACTGGGATTCATTATTAGAAGCCGCCAACATTTTCCTCAGCGCATTTGGATGGGACGTGCAAAAGTATCAACAGGAATTCAACTGGAGCGACAAAAATATGTAAAAAAAAGTTGTGCTGCATCTCATAGAAGAGAGCACCACCATAAACCAATATTTCGAAATACGACAGGAGCAGCCGGAATTGGGCGGTTTTCTGTTGTATGCGGGTTTAGTCTCCCGGGCGTAGAAACACATATGATTTGAAACCTCTGAATAACCCTAATGTTACCAGTAAATCTGAAACCGTCATTCTTCATTTGCGCGAAAGGTAGATGAACTCCCCAAAGCAGCAAGGAGAGGTGAGCAGTTGGTGGTTAAATTGGTGGCTACTCGACTTCCATCTTTGGAGCCTCTGATAATGCGATATATAAGTACACGACGTATAACTATGTGGTATTTGAGCGGAAAAGAACCAAGGTCGTTCCGTTTCACGGATGGCTGCACTAAAATTGCGGTTGACGACCCCCGGAACTAAACGAAAGTTGAGGAGTCCGTAGAAGCTACTAGCGTTAGAGCACAAGTTAATCGCACACAGTCCGGAAACCGTCTTCAATTAACCTCCGCTCTTCTTGCTCCTAATCATATGGTGACTAATATTCTTCGACAGACTGCCTGTAAGGCGGCAAATAACCGGTCGAGTTTTGAACCTGCTACGCTTTTTCAAAATATAAAACATCGTCGAATAGATTTCGGCACTTTGTAACCGACGAACGCGGCAAGGCGCCTACCCCTGAGGATATCTACAACTACCGCCGAAATGGTTGACCCGCCCTGTTGAGTGAGTGACTAATAGTCTGACTTCATTTTGTCGGCTGATGCTTCTTTGGCCCTGGCTAAACTGCAAGTGCGGGCAGGTATTATTGTTTAATTAGGGGAAGCGCAGTACAGCCACAGGTGTTCCGCGACAGCGCAGTAGGTTGCGCTACTCCGACGTTTCGCAGTAGTCCCAAGCGTCGTTACAAATGCCCTGTGCCAACAGAGGACATATATGTTCGGCCTGGACAGCGCCACAGAGTAGCTGCATGTTAGTGATGCACGCGAGCTGGGTTCGTCTGCTGCACAGGGTGAGCGAAGCTGGCCGCTTCTCGCGAGCTGATTAAGCGCCGTGGATCCCTAGCTACATGTTGACTGTGCATTTGAGCTAGATTCGTTTAACATTATGGCATAAGCACCCACAATCTCGTTGGGCAATCCAAGCTAATGGCCATAGGTTTTTTTCTAGATGTTCATTTGGGTTCACCGGTTGACGTAATACCAAGCAGCTCTTGGTATACATCTCAAGCTCATATCTTGACAGCATCCCAAGACGAAATACAAAACGCTTGTTTAGCGCTGTTTGTGATGGAATACTCTGTTACCGGTAATTTTTAAGTGACTGCCTCCGCGGCGATATAAAGCGGATTGTCGGAGAAAACTCCACTTACCTGCATAATTCATACAAAACTCATGATGGCAGATGCGTGTTTATCCATCTGAGTAAGATTTGTAGAGTAAAAGCATTAAATTTTACCAACATTTTATGAATTACCATGGGTTGGTGAGTAGTGCTCTTATAGTGATTACCGTGAGTGACGATGCTCAGGCAGTGTAAGCAATCTTAGAAATGGTCCCTTGCTGCTACAGACAAACAACAGACGGTTATCCCTGCTCTCCATGGAGCACACACAATGCGGTATTTTTGGCTTATGCCTATAACATGTATGATAAGAAGGAATGAAGTAAATATACTTTGCAAAGTAGCCGCATGCTGAATGAATAAAAGCGATACCGCTAAATGACCATGGAATAACTGACTACAACTACCGAATAGTCACAATGCCTCTTCCACAAGTTCACTTTCATTTATGGTGTTCGACTGGCCCTACGCACATGCACTATCTCCTCATCAAAACTATTCTTTACACCTGACCCCCCTGCAACAGTGACACCAATGAGTCTATTCAGTTTCAATTTAAATCATATTTTTGAGACAAAATTTGCCATTTGGCTCCAGATCGAATTCTTTAGTCTCCATCTCCATTTTGCATTTTGTGACCCTAGCAATTTACTCGACCTCCCAAGGTCACTCATGGATTTCAGTTTTAGTTCAGGTCAGCGGGCCTCATCCTTGAACATGCCGTACCTCATGCCCGTTGCCCTCTATCTTTTGGTTCCCATAACTGTGGTAACATTTCACGTAATAAGCCTACCCGTTGTGCTGTTACATGCCGCAGAGAGCTCGTCAAGCACGGTACGTTCGAAATCGGTTTTGTTTTTTCCTCTTGCGAATTTGTGAAAGAATTCTTTCACTGTTCAATCTGCTTACAGAGTTCACACGTGTCATTGTTGAATTTTTCACTAGCATAACATTTACGTGATAACATCTGTTATGTCGCACTCAGTTCCGATTATTCACCCATTCTCAATGATGACCCAAATCAATACAGGCTGCTCTCCGCAGCCATCAATGGACGACAACAGATGTGGACGAAATGGGTGTCCGTCGAATGTAAGACGTGGCATGCAATGCCACTCCTGCAAAGCCTGTTGACACTTTAAATGCACGGGTTTACAGGACGACCAGGTAAGCCAACTGGCTAACTCTCCTGACCCGCTTGTCTGCGCCAGGTGCCTCTAACTCAAGGTTGTAATGCATTCCACAACTAAGAAGACAGTCATCAAAAACGGAACCAAATCTCTACTGCAAAATCGAAAAGGCTAGTGTGACTGTTCCGCCTTAACCGGGGACACTCGAAGCGAAACTGGAGCCTCTTTTCAAAGCTCTGGAGGATGCCAGCTTAAAGAATACAGTGACATGGACGACCCACTATTTGATGTGCGTGCACTGCACGTGATCAGAGGGTGCGGAATGGTTCTGAACAGTGAGGAAATAAAGCTTCGGTCTGGCTAAGGTTAGTTAAATCTAGTTGAACCAAAACACCAGACATTAGATAGAGCTGACAGAGTTATTCAGGGATACGACCAGGCTTGAAAGAACTAGGAACATGAAACTGCCGTAATGAGTACCTAACCTGAAACTCGTCCAATTTGAAGAGATTGCTGCAACTGTAAAACGTTCCGGACAGAACTAACTTGGTACATTTACTTAGTCAAACTAAAAGTAACCTGCCGATGCTTCTCAAGGGGTTCTTTCCATAGGAGATTACGAGCCAAACCGTGACGACGACAGTGTCGGGAGAGTCACTAGGCTCCAAGCTCGAGATAAACCGTTAAAGTTGTCAATTTATCTCAGTTGCTTATGTTTTGGCTTAAACACCTCTGAGTAGTACAACCAACTATGTAGTTTCAACCTCAGCTTTGGGGATTGCACCGGATGCGACCCGAGAGGGAGGGCCACCATTGGCCCAAATGCACTCCTAATTGTTACCTATCCAGGATGGTTACGCTTATAGCAACAAGTAGTTTGAAGGCGGCTTAGAAAATTTAAAGAACACAACTGTAGGAACCAAATTGCTACCAGAATATTTTGAAAAGATCCGGTTTCCCGGTATATCTGCGACGCCACCAGTATTTGAGTAATTAGAAAATGTCACTCGAGTGACCACTGGTTTTTGGTCGTTTACTTGTTTGCTAAGTTGAGCAGTTTGATTGCAAACATTTCGCTAACAATCAGGATGACTTCACCAGTGCGTTGTTATGGAGTGCAGTGGTGCGCAGCCATGGGTTGGTTGTTGTGACACCGACGCAACCAAGTTTATTAACGAACTGATGTTTATTCCAAAATGGTGGGTGGCGTACCGTACAGCAGATCTTGGGGCGG
>SJOL01000916.1:71136-84157 GCA_004794785.1 Opisthorchis felineus | reverse complement strand
AAATCTTAAGAACCCGCGGAATTTAAGGAATACTCTTAGGTAAAACAAAAGGCGCAGATAACATCCTAGATAAATAGCTGACACAGAATCCTAAGAATCCCTTTGGAAATTCCACATCGTTCCGACATGTAGAATACATATGCCAGGCCTTTCTTGACAAGATGATTGAAGCTCACCGGTGGGCCTGTGGCGTTTTGTTTTTCTAAGGGAATGGTTACAGAGCGTTGCACTACCTCGGGTGCACTGTAATGCAGCTAAAGCTCACATGATAAAGTCTAGAGTTTCAGAGTTCTACTCTTTTAGGTAGTCAGACCACTGCTTCTCCGGTCCAGTAGAATGGGACCATTCTATGATTTTGCGACTCAGTATCCCAGCCGGTGGCTAACTGGCAGGTCAGCAACGACCAAAGATGTCATGAAACGTTCCAAAAGGAACCAAACCGCCTCGTGTAAAGACAGTGAAGGGATACTCTTACGGGTGAGATGATCAAGATTCGATATGACCTTGTACAGCACTCTTTGGTGGGCAACCCATTCACCTCCAAGGGGTACCATTGCAAAACAACTTTTTACACTGAATTTTCATAATTGTGTTCCTCATGTGCCCAGAAAATCTACTTTTGACAATGCTGTTCGTTAACTGGATGAGTGGTATGATACGGATATTTTTATGATTAACTTGTGTCTGTACACACCAAGAGTGAGCGCAAGAGCATTTTGGTCAGTAGGAGGCTGACAGTATTTTACTACTGCACCGTTTGTATCAGTTGATGTTTCAGAAGAGGAATGGGCTGAGCCAACAAACAGATATAGTTAGTTAAATAACCCCTTTGAGAGTACTGAAAGTGATGGCAGTTTGAGTATGATTCTGAAATTCTCGCAGAGACCGCTTACACTTATAAAAATCACACGTGCCCATGCTATTCCGTCATTTTAAAACTCGGTTGCCGCAGCATACATAATCGCTTCTGGCGGCTGTTAAGCTGCTACAAGAAACTTGTGAGTAAGGCATAAATTAGGAATTTTCTATTCTGAATGACCGACCGATAACTGGAAGGCCAACTTCTCTATACGTGAGTGGAAGTCCATATTCGCGACCAAGGATAAACAAGCATACGGATTAACCAGTAGGTCTTTACACCTTTTCTGCGACCCCAGTTACCGACTACCTTTCCGTCGATTTTTTGAGAGTGACAACAGAAAAACGAGGTTGCGTCCGTTTCTGATGAATATGTTCCATCTCTTGCTGCGTGACTCACAACGGAATTGCTGAACTCACAGGTTCAAGATTTACCTGAGTATTCCTATTCCAAGGATTCTCCCACCAGCCAGACAAACACACCCATCCCAGGGGACCACCAATCTCCCAACTGTGACGACATTTCAAACAGCCCCAGTTAAGCAGTTCAAACGACGGGCTAGTCCATGACGCTTGTACACCACATCTACATCTACAGAAATCCACTTTACGTAATCAATTACAGTGCACACTTGTATCTTCATGGGCAGTAGTTGTCCAACATAGCTAAATGATCGGTCTGGTCTTGTACGAGATTGACATAACCCAGCCCACAGTCCCCGGGGTGATACCAAATACTCCCAAGAAGTTTATCTTCCTGCCCTTGTCAACGTTGTAGTCACCGGAATCACCAACCCTCTACATCCTTTTTTACAACCCTTTGAACTTGTTATATTTCACCTATGAAAGCAGTTGTGCTATTACACTCCATTGGGCAAAAACTCAGAACATATGTTAGAATTATTAAACGGTTTTAAGGTTACGGACGACGTGCACCATGGAAGTGCCCGAGTATATGCTCCATCGCACAATTAGTTCATAGCACATTCTGAGGTGGATTGGGAGTTCCTCTGGACAAGGACCTTGGTCGTTTAACGTTTGCTATTATGCCTTTCAAACCGTGTCGGCGGTATAACTTTATATTTGATCTGGAAGCTTCGTCAGTAATTTCTCAATTTCTTGCGGGTTTTGAAGTCCATCAGGGTAGCGTGTTTCAACATGGACTGAGTGCATTTTATAGGCGGATCCTCATACCTCCCGTAGCTAATAGTAACAACCCCCTGTTGAGATTATACTGCGCGCACCATGTTTCACCATGTTTATTTCACATCACTCATTGTTGTTGACCACAAAACTCACTTACTGGAATCGTGCTGTCTAGCGACCTGCGTGGATGTGCTGAAGAACTGCAACAACTTCCGTCTGGTCGTGTGACCGCAGGTCGATCACACACGTCTTATCAGGTTGTCTGTTGTTGAGGTACGAAGTTTCCTTCGTTGTCCCACTGTAACTACAATGTCGAAGGTTTACTGGCACTGTGTTCAAAGTCACAACGAATAGGCTAACCGATGGGCTGAGTGCTTAGTGTTGTCCTCACAGTTGGGTCTTGAGATAAAGATTTGGACTGCCTTGTGGGAGCAGAGCTAGGGAGAGATTTTGTGGTTTTAAACTCGGAGAGATTAAGGATGGAACTTTCCAAAAAAGCCACGGTCATGTGTATGGACTTACTGATATTGTATGCACATCTTGCAAACATTTTTCGCTGAGGGATCCAACAACAGCGGTCAATTCTCTGCCTCTTGTGATCAGACGATACGGAAGTCGAATTTGAAGCAACAGCGAGTTTGAAAGTGCAGGAAGAAGCTCTAAATGTTCTGCTTCTCTGGTCATTGGACTTGATGAAATTTTACTCGTTCCGCTATTTCAGAGTATACTGCTCGCGCAAAAGCGAACGTCAGCTGTTTGACGCCATCATACTTGTGCTCCACCAGTTTGGTGGGGAAAGAGATATTTTCAAGAAACAAGTGCGCATCTACCTCAACAGTCCTGTACAAGATAGCGGTTTTTCTCTCATCTGAGAGTGATTCACGGACAGCAGGCCACATCTCGAAACTTTGGGGATAGCCTTCACTCTCCCACACAGGTTCATTATGACTGCAGGAATGTGTGACACAGTACGCCAAAAAAAACATTGTATTCAGCGTCATCTATTTTTCCGGCAAAGTATCGCATCGTGGTCATACTTACAAATGTCCTGCATTCGAGATAATTCGAGCTAATTTCCAGTATCTCCTGCAACTATCCTTTTGGAAAATTTAAACACAGATTTCCTTTAGAGGTGCTACGTTCTTGCAGGAACTCTAGTCAATTCGACCGTTTACTTTTCTTGTGGTGACAAACAGTCCATCAGCTCCGTGAATCCTCCCCATTGAAGTCGGTTCTAAGCTGGCCACAAATGATAGCCATGTTTGCAAAGTCAGTGCAACCGGATCTACAAGTCATAATCCTGGATTTGCTTTTTTACACCTTTTTTAAGTAGAAAGTCACAGTACGGTGGTTGACATATCCCAGTGGATTCCGTACTTCCAGTCGAGCGATAAAATGGTTTTCGTTCGAAATGATCAGATGCAGTAGTGACAGTATTTGGCCCAAACAGGTAGTTGCACCAATGCGCTAAGTTTAAATGGTCTGTGGCGTGTCCTCTCGCAACACCAGAACCTTCCCCGCAAGCATCTAGGTTAGTATTATAACTTATACACATAAGCCATTAATCCTAATCCTTCCCTTACAAGCAAGTTCTCGGAATAGATAGCACTGAGGCTAATTAAGTTCATTATTTGCTTGGACTATTGTGGATAGCGCAAAACTTACAGTGAACTCCCTTACGTGCACGCTTCGGTCACACGTAGAGACGCTTGCGAAATCGCCCGCCTCACGGAACCAGTCAGTCAAGACGACTTACCTATGCCTCCTTAGTCGACGGGATAACAACACTCACAGTGCCAGCGAGGGTGCATCTAGAATCAGCATTTCCGACTGGGTAGAGGAGATATATACGTTGACCGTCTTTATAAGTAAATGTTCCAAGGCTGACGACCAAACCAACAAAGAAAGCCACAATGGCGCTCGGCTACCTACTCAAGGCCGTTTGCTCCAGAAATTCGGAGATCCTCCTGATGTTCAATTTCCTCATGTGATCGCACTTTGGCTATTGTTTGTGAGCTCGCCTGGGAGAAGCGAATCGGATAAACCAAACTAGTGCTTCCAGGAGAGTTAATAAGATAAGTAGGTGAGAGTGACTGAGATGATGCGGGACACTAACCTCTGCGTTCCTGATTTTGAGAGGATCGGGGAAAATCCGGTCGAAAATCTTATGACCATTCTTGTATTCATATGCATCATCTGCTTAGAATTACCTATGCTTCGGTGACAGTCTGAGTTTAGGGGACAATCCTGGGCTACATTCAACAGTCAATGAACAAAACTGTGAGGGTTAGCTTATCCCAGAACATATTGGGTGGCTAAAATAAGCTCCTACCCAAAGTAGCATGTGGCTGTTTTCATTGGGTGAGATTCAGGATTTCAGGTTCCTCGGCACGGTCGTGGTCCCCAGGCGAACCTAATCACCTGGGTTATTGTAAATCGTAGCACTTTGTGATGTTATCTTGATGCACACAACGCTGATTCTATTGAACTTTACGGGGGAATGTGAGATATTGGGTGAAAATCTTGCCGTGTTTACTTTGAGGACACACTGGAGAGATGAAAGTCAAAAAGAAAAAAAAGCCTGCCCAAGGAACAGCACTGGAAAGATCTCAAGTTACTAACCTTTCACTGCCTATTTGTTGCAATCTGATGACCTACCGGCTTCCTGTGCAGAGCTGTGGACGACATACAGAACTCTGCCAAGACATCGTGTACAGTTTTAATTTTGATTCTGGCTATCACATACCGTTCATGTTTGTTTAGCCTTCAAAACTGTTCAAAAATAAACCTTAGGCTATCGTCCACAAATTAGAACCACTGGATCAATTAGTTGTTCAGTCATCGGGATGATACAATAAAAAATCCTTTATTTAGCAGAATTACTGAGAGCCTTTCAAGTGGCGTGTTCTTATGTGTTGCTTTACAATCTTTAACCCGCACTGTAAACGTGGTAGTTTTCAATTTACGTTGCTTGCTTGTTTAGTCGGCCTAGCCAAGTCAATTCATGAGCACGCGGTGTTGTGGCGGGATATTGCACTGAAATCGATCGTTTAAATCAACGCTAATGACTAAAGCCATGTCCACTGTGGTCTTGTGTGTCAAATAGTAAACAGGCCACTTTTTGGAAACAGAAAAGATTTTACCTTCGATTCTGACAGCGTATTCTTGGAAAGGAAGTGTTGTTGTCCACAAATGACATACTATTACGACAATAGCACAATGATCATAGTGTGGACCTGCATCGCCTAACTTGGACTGAATTCGGAAAGTAGAAAATGAACACTAGGACGTCGGACAGCAAAAACCGTATCGTGCGCAGTTGCCACGATATATATATATATATATATATATATATATACGGATATACCTTTAAAATTAATGTCATCCACATTTAAAGTAGGGGCTTGATACTGGCTGCGTTTCCTGGCATCCAGTAGTTCTGATACCCACATTGGTATGTAATCCCAGGATGCCGTGTGGTCGACTGTGCCTCCAGATTCTTTCGAAAACCCAGAAATGAGAAAATCGTTTGAAAGAAGACACACTGAAGAGAAAATGATCAGCGTGCAGACGATAAACGTTTACGCATCTACCGACCAGTAGTATTCCGGAAGATCGTGAATCTTTTCCTTGTTAATAAACAACCCCAGCTTATTCCCCAATTAGTGGGTTGTCCTTACTATCCTATTTTCGGACAACTCCGTTGGGCTGCGCGCAGCACATTCACAATTGCATTTACACTCACCAATATCTCTATCAAGCCAACCATTAGACACCGTTTCGATGAACGCGCTTACCATCCTAATGATTCACACAAAATTTTCCTCTGCTTTTTCAAACTGAGGATGTCTGAGTGGAGTGAAGACATGTCGACAACCTGCCCGTTTCAGCCAGTCTGTTCCTTACCGTGCAGTTGACTGAATTACGGTCGGTACATGGGGCATATCCTCGTGGCTTAGAGTCCTATGTGGGGAAGTAGTAGAGATCGATAAAGTAATCGAATAGGTCCCATGCTAAGTGAGACAAGGATAAGTGACAACAAAAGCGTTGCAATAATTTAAACATATCACATTAGACCATGCGACTAAGCTGCCATTCCTTGCCGGACATGGAATGGAGTTTCCCATTAGACGGTTGATGTCACTGGCTCTTGGAAATGTAAAATGATCAGGCTAAATCAAGCAAGCAGCTGAACAGCCATAGACTAATGAACAAATCGACTAAAAAGATTCACAGACAAAAACCAGTAAAAACAGCACAAATTATTCGCATGTGTTCTACTGGTTTACCTCAAGTTCCATGTAGTTGTAGGAGTCACTTGAAGAGCCATCGCTAAGAATCCGTTCTTGATTCACCTACTGAAGTTTTTCTTCTCAAAAGACGTTATGGATCTGTGCACATTCCTGGAGTAGGTGCCGAACCGAATTTGGGACCTGACCACTAACAACTGAAGCTAGCCAGACGCTACACCTAGATGTCTAAAGTGGGGGCCATCCATATCTCGGTCACTGAAATGTAGTATGGCATCATTTTGCGGCTTATCCTATTCAAGAATCTCCGTTCACCATGGACTTCTCAACCGTTTACACAATATACAACTCTACGTCAAGATATCTGTTTGCCTATTGTCAGGACGGAGCGTTATTTGGTATCTGTTAAACTAGACCATAAAAGAGTCATTTTTCAGGACTTTGGAGTGACGGAATGGGCTGTCAGCATAAGAAGCTTTGCTAGCTTGGCAATTTAAAATTTCATTGGAATGTGTTAACAGTGTTACTCCACTGTTAAATCACTGCCATAGGACGTACGTTGAAGAATTTCCAAAACTAAATAAACTTAATTTGTAAAAATATGAGATAAAAATGCGAATCAACATTTGTCGTGATATGTGACTGTCTAGTGCATGGCAAAGACTTCCACATGAGTTTAGGTATTCGTTATGCGTGATTGAGGCGTTGTGAAGAGCATGACGTGGGGTATCCGCATTCTTACTATCATTCATATGGTCGATGAAAACTCCGGACAGTCTGCTCTTACTTCCGTTATTCTTTGAGCCCATCAAATAGACATATTCTCTCAATCTCCGTCAAAATAATTTCTTACGTTAACTTTTAGAGTTTAGGCGTATCCACTTTTTTGTTTGACCAAGGATTCGTGATGTGAACGAAGCAAGATATTCGTTCTGATTTAAAATGACCACAAAGCCGGTTGCTAAAAAGCCGTTACTCATAACGAACTAGATGAAAATAGGCGCAAAACGGTCTCAGAAGAAAGTAAGTTTGTAAATTCTGGGAGCGCTTTCCCATGTCCAACTATCCAATAAAATGATATTGTAAAAAAGAACGTCTAAAAAACTTGTTTGGATATGTAGATAAATCTTGAATTGTGCGGCAATGAGAACAACATCAGTCGAACTTCATGGGAGTAAAAGCCGCAAACAGATGTGGGAAACGGTTAGGATCAGATAGCTGGGACGCGGAAATCGAAGTTAGAAAACTGACAACTGTCAGAGGCGTAACCAGCACAGAACACAGAAAATCTTCCACGTAATGTACGTTAACCTTCTTTGGGGATTTTTGAAATCATGGGCACCCAAGCCATCAAAGTAAATGGAAGCAATCCCGAAGTTTACAGTATTATGTTTTAAGGGAGCTTGGAAAATTGCGGGACAGAATGACTCCAAGAAGCAGAAAGTACTAATACTTACTGGACTATTCGTTCAAAGCATTTTGGAGTTCGGTCTTGAAAATTTTCAAAAATTGGTAACTGATGCATATTTCAGGGTGGTGCAGCTTCTGGACTTCCTTTATTTATTTTAGGTCGCGCTAGGGTCATCACATTTTCGGGGTGCATTCCAGTCATGCATCAGTGACGATACGACAAGAGTAGCTCGAAAAAGTGTACAGATATTAGAATCCTCCTCTTCAAAAACCTATTCAAAAGATTACTGCCCGGAATTGCCAAACTGAGAAGATTAGGACAACGCTTACTGATTAAGAGTAGGCTTCCGTCTTCAGGTTCCATACCACTCAAATTCAATCTGAAGCTTCAGAACAGTGGAACTTGGGAAGTATGTCACAAACCATAGATGATGAAACGTTTCTGTGTTCAAAACATTTCAAGCCAACAATAGATGGTTGATTCTAAAAACAAGAAGGGAAAAAGGATATGCAGTGTGTTTTTAATCCACCCAGGATGAAACAGACAAATCGGAAGCGGAAGACGCATGAACCGTAATGCCACTATCGGATATGATCCGCTTGATCAGCTAAATGCAGGAGCTCAAGTGCTCTAGAAAAGGGTTAGCAACACCAAGGTTTCCCGCTACAAGTATCCATGATAGACAGATATCTGAGGCGGTCGTTTATTTTATAGTTTCCCTTATTGCAATGTGTGAGGGAGCTAACAACGAGAACAGTGGATAAAAATCCAGGGGACAAATTGCCCTGATCACAGTCAGGTATTATCAGGTAATTCTTCCAACACATTTGTGGCCACGGAAAAGTTCATTAGGAGCCTCGCACGTCAAAAATGCAGCTAACTAGAGAACATCTTGGTTCTTCACTA
Source organism: Opisthorchis felineus (assembly GCA_004794785.1). NCBI lineage: Eukaryota > Metazoa > Platyhelminthes > Trematoda > Opisthorchiida > Opisthorchiidae > Opisthorchis > Opisthorchis felineus. The sequence continues at coordinate 75,586 of SJOL01000916.1, read as the reverse complement.
CTGCATAAACTTCTGTTTTATCATCTCAGGGAAAATCTGCCGCTTCCACTTTAAATACAATTAAACCAACAAACTTCGAACAGTTCCATGCAAATGTTGATACCGCTGGCAGTCATCAGGTTTTTTTAGCTAATATGATTTTATGATTGCCTAAAATGACCAAGTCACGAAGAGTGGTGTTTCCAAATGAATCAATGACTTCGTACATGGTGCTCCAAACCAGGTTGAATTTAGAATCAAACAGCCGGGCATCATAAAATACAGCCTAATTTGCAAGGGGCTTAATCAGTTTGACACACAAACATGTAAGTATCCGTGAATACGTCTGGACGAACGAATAAGTCTACTGAGAGTTACCACAGTGGTCCGGTAGGAAAACTCCAATGTTTCAGAATTCCTTTTCTTAACTGATTTTACCCCATGAAGGCTACTGTATCAGCCTTCAGAAAGACGTACGTCCCCTTCTCGCCATTCATTTTGTTGCTTCAAGTTTTTACTGTTTAAAATGACACTAGAACTCCATTACTCATTTAAAATACCCCAACCTTGGCTCTACTGAGCTCTTAGGTGTTTACTGGTATGCGTGCGCCCAACTAAGTCCCTAACTTAGAAATATTCAAAAAATTTCAATCGCTTTCTGGGCTAGCATCTGCAGTGGATTTCTTTTGTAATGATTATCTGCGTACTACAGCAACTGCTTTGGGCAACCTCGTCAAAATTTTATGTGGTAAGCTACATCTATTAGGAAGAGATATTTAGAGCATATCTCTTGCCGCAACAGCATACACTACTATCACCCTATAAGCGAAAAAAAACGCCATCGTTCTACTGGAACATTCAGATTCATGGACAACAGATGGGTAACCATATCTTTTACAGAGCGACCATTGTTGACAGATCAGGTCAACGGTTAGTCCATCAGGATGCTAAATTTGACGTGCGAATTTACGTGTACATCAAGAAATTTAAAGTGTATATGCAAATCAATACAAAGACGTTTACGGTACACTTTAGAGTTTATGACACATGAACCACCCACATAAGAATAATCGAACAGAGTTTGGGAAATTCAGTCTGTTTGATACACCGATTAAGGAAGTAAAGTGTGATAATACAAATGGCAAAATTTGGAACCAGTCTCTCCGACATCATTTTGATGCTGCTTGTTGGCTGCTGGAGTTCACCATGTAAACGACTAATTTCATTGGGGAAGATATATCAATAAATATTCCACAGGCTTTTCTTGGACGTAAAGCGTGATACATAAGCACGGAATTTGCAAAGCCAGGTTAGTATAAAGGGTCATCCACTGCTTTTTACAGCATACATCCTCATGTCAGACTTTAACCAGCAATCAACAGAAGTGGACTTGAATAAAGTTTGTACTTTTAACACCTGTTCGAACATTTCCTCCACGGTTATGGTTTGATACATGCTACGAAAGATGCACACTTATTCGTGACAAGATTCTTCTAAGATGGGAACTCATGTATCAATGTTTCAAACGTCCCAATTTACGAACTTATGTTAAATTTGAAAGGTTGTCTCAAAGGGCGGGCGAAGGTTGTTTCCGTTGGAAGACAGACAATAGTCCCAAATCTTGATTCATGTACTACGCTAAAGCATTGGGCATAAGACACAACCACCTGATGCATAATTTCGACTAATGTAGCGTGTCCACGTCCAGTTTGCCTTCCAATCTACCAGACAGTTAATTATTTAGTCAAGCCTTCCCGTCACTGTCTTTCCCTACGCTAGCTCCAGGTATAAATTCTAACGAGTTCCGTTCGATGGGTCCCATATTTTCTGAAAGAATAAAAAGTGGTTTCGGTTCTAATGACTAATAACTACTGGCGGAATCCGGGCAGCGGACAGTGGTTTAGGGATCCCACCAAGAAAGACTCCTAACACGTGTAATTACGAGTAAACCTTGAAAGACCGTCCGTAACGGATGTTACAGAAGAGGGTAATGTAGATTTATGGCCTTCTTTCTGACTTTTTAATTGATTGATCTGGGCGTATCCTAACGCAATACCCATACACAATGGAGACAACAATTTACGAAAGTGAGTGAGATGGTTTCGTTTCAGATGTAATCTTGTATAGACATAGCACATTACTCATAAAGTTGCTGAAAACTCTCCGACAGCCCAAAACCGGTTTCGCCCTTCTTTGGGCTCATCAGGTAGGCTTCGTTTAAATAAGGTATTTTTTAAAAATATTGAACCGTACTAGTCCATGTTTCTCCCTTGGAAATTACGAAGCCTGGAGGTGATTTGTACACTGATGGAGTACGGTTGGTTCAGATGTGGCCGAATCTGGAGGAGTGTACCCGGGAAACTGATGATATTTCTCTCACCGTACCGAGTGTAAGAAGTGTCCCCATAGTCGGTATGGCGAAGTGATAAGTTGTCCTGGCGAAACTTTTGGCTTACATTGTGATGGATATTCCTGTTATCCCCGCTTCAGCGTTGTCTGGGGCTAGCTGGAAGGTGGTGGGTTGATGTTATGGATCTATTGGGAGCATGGTCCACATTGAAGGTCAAGTCAGCAGGCTAAGCCCATCGGTGCATTCTTGCTACTAAATAAGCCACTTAAGTAGTCGAAAAGTAATGCCTAAACCTCTGAAGTTTACACTTACTGAGCATAAATCAGCCGGTTCGAGTTGAAGTTCGGTTCAACAACGGGTCGAATTTAGGGACATCTTTTACCGGAATGCATTTTACACCATAACATGCTTTTGTGTTTAATTTGTAGACAACACTGCCCATAGTTCACAGGTTTCACACTGCGTGATAATTAGAGGCACCCCCGAAATATTTTGAGGGAGGCCTCACTATTAGTAAGTAAAACCGGGAGCTCAGTAAACAAACAAAAAGTAAAGTAAATTTTACGGGGACCCTGTTTTGACAGGGATGTTTTCAAAACAGTTGTTCTATTTGAATTGCGATTCAACCTGTCTGGTACACGTATTGTGATACAGCACAACCATAAATGAGCAATGGTGAGGAAAAGTACGCAGAAACAAACCAGTCGCCGTTTGGATGTGAGTTCAAAAGTAGGGCCATCGTCTGGGTGCTTGTATTGACGTTCTGTCTGTGGATTTGGATTTGGATTTCCTTATAACTGATGCGATCCTACTGCCCCAAGTAAATTCATTCGAGAAGGAAGCAACTCATAAGGCCGCAGGAAATTCTTCGACAGCCCACGAACGGTTTCGCCCCACTTGGGGTTCATCAGAAAACGCATTCCCCAGGCTTCGGTCGACTTTATATTCTACCTGAATCCAAACTGTACGAAATTTGAAGGAGTATGAGCAGCGCAAGCGGTTGCATCAGTAGTATAATTATAAGTAGTATATTATATTAAGGGGCGGTACACTGATACCGTGAACGTTGGTTTTGTGCTTTGCTTGAATAACATAAATGATGACATCGTTTAATTTCAGCTTACCAGCACCTTGTTGTGAAAGCTGATGCTTAACTCTGCACGTGAACGATATACTGGGAAATTAAATTTGAAGTTTGTGAGTCGCAACTAACTGACGAGCCCTACACACATTAAAAAGATAGTGGACTGTCTGCGAGGTTTTTCACGATTAAAGTTGTTTGTAAGTTCAGGTTGAAGTGACGACTCCCTCAAAACTGGAAAATACCGTGGAGGAGAGATTCATTCGAGGGTCTCTAGTGCCTGTCGGTTTCGTAACTGAACTGTCAGTACATCGTGCGTGAAATTTGGGTTTTCTTAAGGTAGGGATTTTGAGGACTCTGCCTAGCGGATAAGTACCCGGCAGGGCAAAAATGGAAGTGACCCAGCAGGCATCTCTTATCAGTCCGATGGGGAACATGGTTTATATGGAGAACTTTTATCAAAGTAACCTCTCAGGGCAGCAAGCAATACATATATGAATGCGCATTTCTGATGGAAAGGAATCTCACTAAAACCGCTCAATTAACTCCTCACACACAAACACGAATGCTTTTTCCTGATTTTCCGAGCTTCTTTCACCAGTTGAAACACATTACACCTGATCGCATTTCTGAGGGTCTTCGGAACTCTCCGTTGTGCGGCAGAGTGGAACACAACATATACGCGCAGTAATCTAACTCCTAACTGTGAAGTCTCAGTGGTATTCGAATGAAAACTTTCATTGGTTTGATCAATGCCAAATCCTCTGTTAGCTTGACCAGATTTTTCAGTCTGACAAAGTCTATCCCACTTGCTTCATAATCCTGACTACTTGCCTGCAAGCCTTCCATTCTCACCTGATATTTGGTGTTCAACATTTGACTGTGGCGTGTTTTTTTACGTTTGCAAAATTTTGCCATTCGGAGATAAATCATTCAAGCGCAATCCTTGTTTTACTGAGTGCCGCCGAGGGCATCATTAGCTCGGCCGCTAAGTGCGTGGTTCGCCTGTCTGCGAGTCACGTGTTTGCCGTTCGCGTGAA
>SJOL01000916.1:26959-68423 GCA_004794785.1 Opisthorchis felineus | reverse complement strand
TTCACGCGAACGGCAAACACGTGACTCGCAGACAGGCGAACCACGCACTTAGCGGCCGAGCTAATGATGCCCTCGGCGGCACTCAGTTAAAGAAGGATTGCGCTTGAATGATTTATTTCCGAATGGCAAAATTTTGCAAACGTAAAAAAACACGCCACAGTCAAATGGTGAACACCAAATATCAGGTGAGAATGGAAGGCTTGCAGGCAAGTAGTCAGGATTATGAAGCAAGTGGGGTAGACTTTGTCAGACTGAAAAATCTGGTCAAGCTAACAGAGGATTTGGCATTGATCAAACCAATGAAAGTTTTCATTCGAACACCACTGAGACTTCACAGTTAGGAGTTAGATTACTGCGCGTGTATGTTGTGTTCCACTCTGCCGCATAACAGAGAGTTCCGAAGACCCTCAGAAATGCGATCAGGTTTAATGTGTTTCAACTGGTGAAAGAAGCTCGGAAAATCAGGAAAAACCTCTGTGCTAAAAGTTCAAAGATTTTTTCATCAGGTCGAGGCAGAATGAAACGTCAACCTGTTGACTCCGCCACTCTTGGGTTAAACATAATAAAACTGAAGATTATTGAACAGAGTAAATTGCGAAGAAGTGCCACTCGCTATATTCAAAACGTGACTCAAAAGGAATCCACCGTCTCTGTACAGAAGCGCGAAGCGAAATTTGAAATTTGAAACTTCTCAAATACAAAATTGCTTCTCAATTAGAATTTTAGGATCAGCAATGTCCAACAGGTGCTTTGAATATTAGGACATCCTCGTGGGTGACTAAAATGTATGTGAGACATTGTCAAGTCAGCAATTTATTCATTAGGAAATAACATATGGAAGTGAGGTCCAGTGATGAAATTGTGCACCCTCGATGGTCCAGATAGTTGTTTGCCCTTGATGATGTACGCAAGAGGAAGAGGAACTCCACTGTCACAGAAGAAGATCTCCTACGATCTCAGAGTCTCTTTCTGTCTTAAACAAATATCGGACGTACAGTGATAGTAGTATGATGGGATTTAAAAATGTTAGCAGAACTGAATTCAACTCCACCATTAAGCAGTCACCGAACAGACATTAACAACAATGAAACTATCCTACAAATTCGCGAGATGCGCATTGCTGATGATTCCAAACAAGGGTGTATTGTGCGTTCCAGCTTTTCAGCATAGATCGTATTCACTTTCAGAATGGAATCTGTAGTTAACAATACATTATTAAGCCGAAATGAAATCTCACATGAAGACATCAAAGGATGAACTCCTCCTGGTTTTTGTGCAAAGTGAAGACGGGAAAAAATGATGTTCCAACATGGTCACGCCTACAGAGATAATGTGTAATTGACGAGATCATACTGTTTTACCACAGACCTCAAGCTATGCTTCGCAGAGTTAAGAGTATAGGACCATTCAAAAGCGTGTGAGTATGATAACAAGGCCCGTATACAGCATATACACATTGTTTGATGACACTGATGGGCTGGAGATAGATACCTTGGAAGTACGGTGGAAGTTGACAGCGAGAATACACAATACGATAGATAATTTGATGCTTACTGTGTAAGAAGTATTACGAGAAATACATGGTCTAGAATGTGGTCCCTACACTAAGTTTCGCACTTTCTTGGAATACCATGCGATAGATGCTTCAAGAGGTTGCCGTGCACCAAACCGAAATCAATAGCAAATTCAGTAAACAACCAGTTTCACTGATACACGCTGAGAATCTGAATGTTTCAAGGTTGAGGAAGCCATAAAACACTTGTAACCTTGCGCCACCAGGCATCGTCGATGTGTCTCAAAGAGTGTACTGAATATCCGAGGCATTTGCTTCAGGAGATGCACAAGCAAAGCTGTGATACGCCTCTTATTATTCACTCATGCTATAAGGAAACGCCTCCATCGAACCTGAACTATAGGATCTTTGGGTTACCCTTGGAAGGAAGAGAGGAATTGCTTCATCGGATCCTCTGTGGCCTTTATGCGCATTTTTCATGTTACATAAGCTCACTTGGAATACAAAATCAGAACAGTGATGATAACTTTCAAGAAGGGTTTTCCTCTTTCTGCAGATACAACGGTTCCACAGGTTAAACAAGACACACTCAGTACCACGTGTAAATATATCGAAAATCACACAGTCCCTCTTATATGTAGGCCACAATCAAGTATAGGTCTTCAAAAAGCTGCTATCGCCGGTGTATTGTCCTGTTTCTTCTCATAGATGTCTGTTGAAAACAAAATAAACTTGTACCCTTCTGTAGCGGTGAATAGCTAAATCGAGTTTTTACTGATGATCGCATTAAACCAACTTTCATTTTTCGCCTTTTGAAATTGTTTGGCCTCTCTGAAGGATTGCGGCACAGTTGATGGCAACCGCAACCGGCCGAACTNGGAATATTTATGGATATATCTTCCCCAATGAAATTAGTCGTTTACATGGTGAACTCCAGCAGCCAACAAGCAGCTTCAAAATGATGTCGGAGAGACTGGTTCCAAATTTTGCCATTTGTACTATCACACTTTACTTCCTTAATCGGTGTATCAAACAGACTGAATTTCCCAAACTCTGTTCGATTATTCTTATTTGGGTGGTTCATGTGTCATAAACTCTAAAGTGTACCGTAAACGTCTTTTTATTGATTTGCATATGCTCACAAACACGACTAAAGGCAATCTTTATCAGAGAATCTTTCTCAACTGTGTTCATCACCTCCTGTACTCGTGGCATCTTATTCACCACTCAACCCATGACTCACTTCAAATGTTGCCGGTGAATGCGTACAAATGACCAGAAGCTTGTGTCTCTTAATAAATTTCTTCTACTGCACATTGATTTTGGGGTTTTGCGCTCGATAAGTACAATCTACGTAGACTAAAGTGGAAACTTATTGAATCAATGTGAATTACGTTTCCTAAAATCATTGATCTAATTACAATATATCTGATACTTATGGGCTCGCGTGAATCTAAATAGAACAGATTGTGACATTTTCCAGAACACCCCTCTTTTGTCACAGTAGTAACAACAAGCATTTTGTTGACAGAACAAAATATATTAGAATTAACTAATAACTTCCGAAGATTCCGGATAAATTGCTTTTGCAGATCCTGCCCTTAATAGCAGCAACCATAAAGTGTGTATCGAATCAGACTTATTCATTCATTAGTACATAGCCTTCATGGTCACTCAACGTGAGGTTTCCCTCTCTGTCATGCACTGCCTTTTCTATGATGTATTTTCAAAACTTGTCATCTGAAGTTTCCGACGATTTACATCGATTGGTGGAACGCATATCTGCTGAGATTTACTAGACTTCAGAAGAAATGAACATCAAAACGCGATTTTCGAACTGAAAGATCTACGATTGGATTGCTTCTTTCTGGATTTTGTTCACCCACAGGCATCTCACTTGTCGTGCTTACCTGACAGCTTGCATGATAGCTACGAATTGGAAGTATATCACGATTGAACGTTCGTGTTGCTTTGAAGAGTCATGCAGCTAGCGCGTACGTGATGCTGTGGTTTATTGTACCTGTAACCAAACTAGTATATCGAACGTGAAAAGGTAGTCATTTCGTAAACAAAGTGTGAAGTACTATGATTTGCGAAATACACTGATTTGCAAACAAATTTGGTTTTGCGAGAGACTCACCTGGAACCCAGCTGAATCTCTCGTTTATGATGTTTCTAAGCAATTATGTGTAGGCTATGAGTAAAGTATTACGCCTATTATGATTTGCATTCTACGCATATTCCACGAACGTAGCTCGGTAGCTGTGACGTTCACCCAAAAAATCCTCGAGACGAGAATGTTGACTTTAGTTCTGGTTCTACTGCAGAGGGAGAGACCGGTTGGTACAGTGTGATACGGTACTCTCGACTATAAGGACAGTGAAAGGAAGTGGCCTTGAGTGATTAAACAAAGGGTTGTAGGGCTTGGTGTGCCTTCGTGGATTGAATGAGAACTCCCGATGATTTGCTCAAATTAATTTAATGTGACGGTTAATCGATTCACTGGAGTTGGAAATTTCTTCTCGATGCAATATGTCACCGAATTGTCGTATATCTGTGACAAAACGGTAGAATGCATCGCTCGCCTCATTTCACACGTGGTATGATCGCGCTCAAAACTGACAGGTCGCACCACAAATGCAAGCGCTTGATCGAAGTAATTCACCTAACTAATTGGTGTCAAATATTTGGACCACTAGGTTACCAACAGATCCGAAGCTACTATACGATGGACGTGCACAGGCAACTTTGTGAAGCTCTGAGCATCGACAGAAACGAGATAGCAACGGCAAGTATAATGATAATTCAAGGGCTTCTTGGGTTGGTATAAAGTTTACTTCTAACCATTAGCGTTTTAACGGCATATTTTCAAACCCAAAGTTCAGATACACGAAAATGGTTGCACTGCTGATGTGTTCGCTGAGGAGCCGTGTACATTGTGAGGCAGATCCATATGGACTATTGCAGTCGCTATTTCTTGTTAGGCTTCCGTAACCTAGTTCAGACTGAATAAACCGCTCAATTTTTATTTTACAGGTTGGCTCGCAAAAAACATTCACACGGATCGGAAAACACTGAATCAAGTTTCAGCCATATCATATCTAAAAGCGGTCTACAATAATCCAAACCATAACCCTGGATAAAGATCCTCTACCAGCTTGACTCCTCAAGTCAGGAGTGATGTACACAACTCCTGAGTTTGGAAGGTTCCGAACGGCTTGAGTCATCTTTGGACCTACGAAAAGTTCCGTACTGTGAAGACGATTGTAGTGCTATACCTTTCAGGGCGAGCTTTGTCTAGATGGCCTTGCAGCTGACTGGAAAGCATGTCTTCAAATCACACTCAGAATTCTTACCACCACTCTCTGGTAACATCATCTGGACGAGCATTTAGACGTGTGTGTAGGATTTGTGTCAGCTAGCACCAGAGCCCTTCATTTTCTAACCTTGCATTTTTCACAGAAAACATTCACTCACAAGTAACTTTTGATTAGAAAACTTTTTGGAAAAGTTCTTTTATCGGAGTATACATCGACATTATTCAACTGCACTTATTTCACTCAGCATTTTTCCTACATCATGACAACAAAGTCGGTCCACTCTGAGGATTCTGGAATCAGCAGCACGTTTCATTTTCTCTAAAATTTCAGGAAGAAAGTCCCGAGTAGACTCCTTTGAGTAGTCGTTATGAAGTAGTCGTTATGAAGTAGTCGTGGGATCGTTAAATATTGGCGGAATTATTTGATACCGATCTCGTCTCAGTCAAGCAGTTGGATGTTCTCATTCTTTGTCATTAATACTGGGACTGTGGGCTCTTCTAACACAATTTCTAGAGTTCTAAATGCGCTCAGAAACCGGTATTAATCTCGTGATAAATGCAGTGGTCTCTAGAGAAGGGGCAACTCTCACCTAGGAACACTTTGGACCAGGACGGTGTGAGATCCATTCGAAGTTTTACCTGTGGAATGGACACCCCTCTGTCGTGATCAGAAGGTAGTTAAATGCAACTTCGTGCCTATTCAACGGATAATACTGTTTTTTAAACAATAGATGGATAACGTGTGCACACGAATAATGGATAAATGTTCCCCTCCTGAATGATGTGGTTCCGTAGCTGGGGCACAAAAACAACTCTAACGCGACGAACATTCACCAGGTTACTCAAAAGGAAACAAGCCTGTCTACGTTTTCATAGGATACAGTTACTATGGCTACGCCAACGAATTTGTCAAACTTCATTCACACATGGGCTTTATTCAAGCGACTTTCGAAGTCGAGTGTCAGACGAAAATACTAAAAACTAAGGTGTGGTGCAAATTCAGTGTGTTGCAACAGGTTTTTACCTCGTTAATTTCATGCTAGTTTATGACGTATCGAAAAACGAAAATATTTCTGGCTTCTTTAGCTTAAACGAGATCAAGTTGTGTGTGCAGCGATGATACAGACAAGGCGAATACTATATTTAGAAGACAGAGTGAAAATTGCCTGACTAAATAACTGGATCAATTGCAAAAAGGCGAACACAGAATGTTGTACTGTTAGCAAATATGGACTCAAAATGTGATGAGCACAAAGCAGGAAAAATGCAACTTGATAAGCATGTGGTTTGGTAGTGCGTCACCATGTGAATTGATGAGCAGTTTGAAAAAGTTTGCTACTGTCAAGGATCAGAGAGAAACCATAAACTATTGGTCGAGCCGGCCCTGAAATTTACTGGAGGCAGACTAACCTCATAAATCGTTGAAACGCCCAGTCATATGAGCAAGAATCTTCCGATAACTACATCACTAAACAACAAATATTTAGTCTTAGATACTATTTTCACTCGTCTTCGAATAAAGTGGTGTATTACATTCCAAGGTCCGTGTGATACTCTGCAGCCATCAAGAGACTGCTCTCAACTTAGGACCAGTTTCGAAATGCTTGTCATCCTGTCAATAATCTACTGTCTCGTAGAAGGCAGAAGCAGGTTGCAGTGGCTGAAAACTTGTCAACTGATAGCAGTAAAAAACTTGGATTACTGACTCGTCATCCAACTGTTGACAAAAATTAGAATCAATTCGAATAATTCAACTAGGAGTTCTCCTTGCCTCCATCGTCCGTTGCACTCCTGCTAAAATGTGCACATCCCGGAAAACATCTCCGTGCGGAAAGAAACGTCAAGGAATCTCTATGAAACGGGTATCTCAGATAGGTTGCAGCGTTTATTGTATACCGGCAGGAATCTATGCTTCCCAGGTGGCATATTCGTGTCCATATTAACAGTTTTGCTCACACTGAAATACCTTCACTAGCGCCCTTCCAGTTGTCGCATTTCCCAACTCGTCTGACTGATTTTATCAGTCCCCAATTTCAAGTACAACTCAAATCTATCATCCGACTTGACGAAAATGAACGTCGGAAAACGCCCACTCAATGAGTGGATGGGTTTCCGAAACTTCCATGCAAATCCCCCAGGACTTATGGGTGTGGTCAGTTGGATGTTCTTCTTCACCTGGAACTCCAAATTCAAAAGCTTGATTACAAGTATTCGTCAAAACTATATGGTCCCGGGTGTTCTAGAATAACTGATTATATTCAGGCACATGACACTTGTAATACCGTACGCATTATTCGCACTGTCGATGATGGTGTTGTTGGTCCAGAAGAGGGAGCGTCAGCAGGTAATCGTGAAGCAAAATGGACCTTCGCTAATGAAAAAGAGCAACACTACTGTACTGTTATCCAGTGTGTATAATGTCTTTCGTTGCGGTGCTACAAACTAGGTTTGGAGCATTGGCAACCTATCACCAACTTGCCCACATTCACTGAAGCTAATCGTACGAACTTTGCGTATGGATAGCTTCTGATCCGAACACCAAACGAGGTACTCAGTGAAACTGGAATATGAGAGAAGGGATCAGAAGACCCACTGATGGCTAAGACTGGGCTTAACACTGTTTTTAATCCATACCACACAACGAGGAAACTCACCCACTAAAGTAAACCAACCACTGAAGTACACCCCACTCATGAATCGTCTTTTGGACATGCAATCGGTAACCTTCGGGAAGCACAACTAGCCTGGTTACTACCACACAGACAAAGCTGATGAGTTTTTGGGCTTTTCAAGTGTCATTTTAACCGAAATTTACTTCAAAGCCCAATCCATGGCGGTTCTTTTTAGTCCTCGTACTCAGTAAAGTTTTAAAGGACAAGACAAAAGTGGTCTCTTCTGAGGGTGAAAAATGCTCAAACTACCCACCTTCCGCAACTTGAAATAGAACTTTGGATCTCGTTCAACATTCTTCGGCTCAACTGGTGAGGACCAGCAGCTAACGGTCCCACTTCAACGAATCGTGAGGTGAACGGGAACTTGTAAACCTCGATACAGGAATGGCTAATCAGTATACTGAAACTATGAACACAAATCTTCACCAAGATTATCTCTGATTTTATCAATTAAAATAATCTGTTTGAGATGATCAAGCGGCAGCTTGTTTTTCTCACACTGGTGTTACTATCGGTGATGGAAAACCGCTTGGGTGCCAAAAACGTCGGAAGTGGATACAACTTTTCGAGCTGAAGAGGTGTCCGAATTTAAGTGAAATTTCAATAACCTCTCACCAAAATCCACTCAGCAAAGCTTATCAGTATCATGCCAATGCTCACTGTAGAAACGTTTTCGTGACGCCTCCCCCAAGTCAATACAAAAAATGAAATAAAATCGTTCAGCCGTAACACCCTTTCGGTACCTAGCTGCCATGCCACACGAAGGAAGCACGAGGGCTGGGATACTGCCAGGTTGCCCAGGCCTAGACAGGAGCGATCGAGATGCTTGGGTCGGGTTCGAACCGCGGACCTTCTGGTCAGTAAATTCGAGCTCTAACCACTGAGCTCTCTCGCCCCCAGTCAATACAAACCGAGAGTTTGGGACATGAAACAAAACCTCGTCAGTAAATTTCGGCCCAGAGATAGGAGACTATCTTTATTTTGCCAGCTTGTATGGTTCCGTCTTACGTTTGAGTTATAATGATTGCAGGAAAAGATCGCGAAATTGAAGTTGCCGGTGATTATAATGCATGAGTCGCGACAATCTTCGTTGAGACATGGAACCTCTCTTCTTTCAGACTCGAACGCCATGCGCTAAGCAAGCATGTGCTTCTATTTTGTCAATTCCAGTAGCAATTCTACCAGAGAACACCAAGTTTAAACATGCCAGATCACCGTTGAAACGCAAAGTAACTTTTCTTTCTCGGGCTCTTTGTCGAAACCCTTTACCTGCTTCTTCTTCTTCAGCTACCGTGGGCTCAAAGGAAGCACCCGGACAGTTTCGAGTTACAGACTCATTTGCATATCAATTTGGCTTTGACGGGCAACTCGACTGAAACCCAGCTGAATCTCTCGTTTATGATGTTCTTAAACAACTGAATGTACTGCACCAGACCGCCTCAAGTTTCAGTTGGTACGATATTCGAGACATCGCGGTACATTGTATAGAAGTAATGCATTACTCATAAGGCTGCTGAAAACTCTTCGACAGCGCACTACCGGTTTTACCCTTCTTGGGGCTCATTAGGTAGGCGCAATCCCCGAATTTCTGTCAACCTTATGTTCTACTTGAACCCAAATTATTTCGACCTATACAATCATTTGCATGCCAATTTGGTTTTGACGGGAGGCTCACCTTGAACTCAATTGAAGAAGAGTTTTCAGCAACCTTACGAGTGATGTACTACGTCTATAAAATGTATCGCGATAACTCGAATATCGTACCCACTGAAACTTGAGGCGGCCTGGTGCAGTACATTCAGTTGCTTAAGAACATCATAAACGAGAGATTCAGCTGAATCGGGTAGATTTTACATCTACCTGCCTGTTTCTTTTGCACAAATACTCAGGTTCTACTCTGTAGTGACAGAAGACACTAAGTTCGCAGTTAATGAAAGTTGTCTGGGTGAATATGTAAGATAGGCTTTCATTAAAACACAGCATTCCGATCGGTGGACTTTACGATCGATTTTGATTTATATTTATGTGAATGTCCTGAGACATCATAGTGCGTACTGAAAGGGCGCAAAAGCGGCACTGGTCAGTTCAAACTTAGCACTGCACACTTCATGGTGTGATGCCCTTAATTGTCTATCATTAAAAGGTGGCGCATTTGCTCACTCCTTAATCAAGTATGTGGAAGTTTTCCCTCCATTTGCACCACACGTCGATGCTTTCTCTCCTTAGCTTCCTTATGGAATCCAACAGTTTGTTCAAGCTGTGTAGATACAGTATCATTATGTCGGAATGGATTTAGCTTCGCATTTGTCTGACAATCAGACATCCATGACAGAATGAACAAGTTCGTGAATCAGGCAGGATGGATCGATGTGATGTAACTTTATTGTTTTTCAGATAAAAATGCAGCGAGGCAATCAATAAGTGTCCTGACGTAGGGGTAGATCGTGAATTTCCATCTAGCACAGCGCTACCAGGTGTAATTAACACGAGACAGGAGTTACAAACCATGATCTTCCTTCCACTGTGACTTCAGCTACTGTAAATCCCTCCTATTATCCAACACTATGGGATTGTCAAGCGGTCGTCTGGACGGCTCACAACGGACATCACATTCTTCCGATAGTGGTTTCATAAAACGGAACATTCTGCTAACTTCAGCCTATGCTGCGCGTGCTTACTGGTCAGTGGAGGAATCTCCATCAACTTCGTGTGTTCCAAACGCGGACCTTGGGGAGTTTAACGGGTATCCCCGACTCTCAGAGGATTATCAGAGGTAAAGCGAGAGGTTCGCTTCCTGTTCTAGTACTGGTTGTCTGGTTATTTCCAGCCACCACTAATCTCAGCTTTGCATCGACGTTTGCGGTGAACAACTATTTATTCCTGTACGCTAACCAGAGACTAACCAGAATATCGGTTGCCAAATTTCTCGGTTAAGTAAATCTCGTGGCACCGCATTTATTGCTTATTCCAGCATCCGTACCGGCACAAAATTTATCAGCCTTTTAACAACGACACGGAGTTACGTCCCATCTTCCAAATGACTTGACTGAATTACTATACATCTCTTATCAGGAGCACAACTCAGCATTGAGTATCACTCACGATAATGAACACTACAGATGTGCCTTAGTGAACGTCTAATTGAGGATTTCAGCCTCCGCAAACCGAATGCAGCTCAGGGACAGCGATCGACCGAATCATTGGAGTGTCCCTCAGGGCGTTTCGTACTTTCTTAGCATGAAACATGAGTTCCGTGCGTACCGAGTCAAAACTGATCATAAATTCAGTGAACAGGTGTTTTTGGTGATGCGTGTCGAAAGTTCAAATGTCCCGGGTTGAAAGCATGCGAAATAAAAACAAGAAATGCTAATGGAGTCTCGTATAAAACAGAAATACAGAACTCTGCCACTCAGCTTCTTGTTCCTTTTCAACTGGGTGTTGGATGACATCCAATAAGCAATCAAGGCAGAGAGCCTGATCTCACTAAAATCACAGCGCAACAGATTTGTGCGTCGGTTCTGCCGCAAGTCGCCTAAAACACTTTGTTGGTCGCGGTTTTGAGCTACCTCAAAATATTTCTTCCATGGATTGATCCGAACATTTATACACGGCACCTGCTCTAATCAGGAAGCCAGAAATTTTGTCCACCTTGATGGGGCGAGCATTCCTCGTGCAGTATTGCTAACAAGAAACGCCTCTATCAAGTGCATTGAACGACTTCCATTCAAATTACAGATAAAACGTAGTTCAAGGTTACGAATAAAATCCAGGCGGGCTCGAATAGAAACAAACCGAGGGTTCGTATGTTGATTTATGCTAACTAACTGGTCGGCAATTTTCCTTAGGAAAGGACAGTGGCTAGTGTCTCCACACTTTACGTCAAATTCTATGTTCACCATCTCTTCAACATTCTGTCTTAGAAACATAGTACCCAGGTAAACTGCTTGACTTGGGGGCAATAGATAGGCGCTTCCCTACCTTCACTGCCCCGGGGGTCAACGAAACAGTCCCTCGTGCACTGGATGCTCAGCAGAGTAACGCTGAGGCAGCCAGTTCATTATAACTAAAACACAAAACATACCTCTTCACTATGACTGAGACCAAACGCAATTGCGGATCGCCGAATGAATGTGACTGGGGTTGCTGTCTACGACCAGGTGAATGCTACAAGAGCAATTGTAAAATGATCGGAACTAATGATTAACTACGGCAAGAGGTAGCCATCGGCTACATGATCGGCAAGATGAAAACTGTGTTGGTATGGCTAGGCAGCCTGATGCCATAGCTCACCGCTCAAATCCGGTAAGGGAAAATCTAATGTGAGTCAGACCACATTTATTTGGGAACGAGGTTTCCTGATCAAATGATGAAAGTCCCGAAAACCGAGTTCAATAGCACAGCACGTCAAAACAGATGCAGTGTATAAACAGCATGGCAACTGACAGAGGAAAAACTCTTCAATCACATTATGTACAGCATTTAGTGGGCTGACAAGCGTGGTTCCTCGAAACAATGAACTGAAGCAAACTAGCTGAAGAAAAATGAAGAAACGATAGAGCAGATGCAGATGCGAATTTACACGGGTGCTGTTATCCGATTTGATGCATCGAAGAATGGATAACAGGAAGAAATGAGTAGCATTGAAGTAGGGATGTAAATACTCCCCCCTCCCCGACCAAGCCTGGTCAATAACCTGTGGAGCGACTCGCTTCAGGAGGCATATGACTAGAGCCCGGTAGACAAGAACCACTGCGAGGAGAGTTACTGGTGGTCGGGGATTCGTAGGCAGATCCTAAGCCACTGAAAATTCCCTTAAACTCCATTTCGTAGTCATTAGCCAATTGAAACAAATAATCTAGCTGATTTTCCTCATCCAAAGGGGAATCGACAGGCTCCAGTTCATCCACAGATTCGGTAGGTTCGGTATTTCGTAACTTTTGTCGTTCCTTCTGCCACTGATCGAACAGTGAGCGATAACGTTGTAATTCTGTGCGGTTACCCAATTCGTGATAGACGCGCTGCAGACCACGGTAATCATATTCCAAGCCACTGTAGGTTGGACCAAAAAGGTTGAGACCTGCAGAGGAAGGGGGAGAAAGAAAGTAGGGACAAAAAATGGGTTGGTGATGATGTTGGGAAACAAGTGCAGTGTAATATGAAATCATGCCGCCCGACTGTTTGACGAAACAATTTGAGTCGAAGACTCCTGGAACGCTTCTGCATCGACCCATTGTCACTTCCTATCTTTCTTCACTGTCCTCACTAAAGGAATTTACTTAGACAAGTAGGTACATGGTTTGAAGACACATGAGAATGCGTCCGTCAGTCTGTCAGCTACAAACCGCGTGTAAAGGTATGTTTTATAGTCTCGTTGGGGCGAGATGGCTCAGTGGTTAGAGCGCGAATGTACTGACCGGGAGGTCCGTGGTTCGAACCCGACCTCTGCATCTCGACTTCCCCTGTCTAGGCTTGGGCAACCTGGTAGTAGCCCAGCTCTCGTGCTTCCTTCTGGTATCATGGCAGCTTGGTACCGAATGGGTGCTACAAGTGAACGATTTTTTTAATGTCTCGTTTATCGGGGAAAGAAAGGATAACGGACAGACGGTCACGCACTGGAAGTGATGGCATAACGAATCGTTCAGTTTTACACAGAGAAGGAATCAAGGTAGCTACGCAGTAAAAGATTTAATGCATGTGCATTATTGGTTGCGTGACTGGGCCAGGCCTGACGGTATCAACCGTTAACATGTCCCGCCCCGAATCCCCTATGCGGGAATGCGGTAGTTATCAAAGCAGCGGAACTGAATGGTCAGGTTACTTATAATGCATTCCAAAACCAAGGACTGGCCATGTTTAATTCGTTTTCACCCTGCACATGGCTGGGTGAATTAAGCTCTGCAAGACAGACAGTCCTCTGGTATGCAAAGCACGTGTCTTAACCAGCATAACTTATGGACGATGGCTAGCTCAGTCTATCGCGGAGGGCCGATTGTCCCAAGAACCAGTCCAGGTACTTCAATGTTGTTGGGAAATGCTTCAGAGACATCAACGGTCAAACACTGAAAAATTTTTCACGCTTTTAGCAAGTATTGACCACGTTTCTTGTCCATAAATCAGCATGGATTGTATGCGGGCGCTGCAAACCTTACCATCGATAGGGGAGTTGGTGGCACGAAGGTACCATAAACTTCCATGGTAGAACTGATTACTGTAAGCGATGCCACCTTAAAAAATCGAGATACTTAAGAGAGGAAACTCGGTTTTCCACAAGTTCTTCTTAATGGAATAAACCTAAACTAAATGGTGTAAACCGGCAACCTGCGAATATTCGATTACGAAATTCTGTTACTGACAAGCCTAAATAGAAATGACAAACTCAGACTCCTCATTGGCAGCCACTGACCGGAGCGTTTGAAACAGGAACAAACGAGGTATAAGTCAAAATAAAGAATAGGGTTTCAAGCAGGAGTGAGTTGTATAAATTTAGCCTGAAATTGTGAAACATGTCACAACTGTCAGGTAGTTCGTAATAGATAGCCATCCACAAGGAAATATGTGCAGGGAACAACACATTAGCTTCTCCATAGGAGGCATAGTATCCTTTTGGGAAAGGTTAGAAATGTGAAGCAACTCCTGTGTCTTTCGGATCCGGTTAACGAAAAGTTCAAGGTGTCTTCTAATGTTTTGGACGACCGACGGTAGGGTGTGATGAAATGAGTCACTTCAACCGCAGTGCATGGCCAGACATTTATCAGCCTTGAGTATGTGGAACTGGGACAAACTGGTTCATCAGTATGCCTGTATGGCTGTGGTCGGGAGCTGTCCTCTGACCCGAAAATGTAATTTTATGATAGAAATGATTGTGTTCTGGAGATGCACTCCCACATTACGACAAGGTATACATTAAGAACTGGAGAGCTAACAAGTTAGCGGATGTCGCTTCATCTTAGGGCCTGGCTTCCGTAGGATGAAACCATTGATAAACTAAGCTGAGTCACATCCATATGGGGCGGTGGCATAACCGGATGATGTAGCGATTGCTGGAGACATCGACTGTTTTTGTGTGAAAGTCGGCTTAAATATCCAAACGAGCTGCGTTTCCTCCCGAGGAGTAATACTGGAAATAAGGCGTTTTTTGCCTTAAGAGATGAAGGAATACTACCTACTTCACTTTCATCCGGCTGCCTCATGCGTGAAGTTGAGCCGGCTCTTTGAATGTCTCGCAGCTGCCAAAACGCAGTGGCCGGTGGAAAGACCCTCGAAGATATCGAACCAGGAATCAATCGACGGATGTTGGTTTTCCAAGAAATGCTGGGAAGATATCGCACGAGTATAGTGGCTAATGCGAGAGGCTCATATCTGTCATCGACAGGTACGACGGTCGCAATTATTCATGGAATTTATATCTGCCAAAAATTCCATTTTCACGTCATCCAGCTAGCATGTCACGTACTCCTTAATATTCATTCGAATTCATCTACAGAAATTGAGGTTTAACAGTATCTCCCCCCCCCGGGAGGAAACACCTTGGGGATGGTGGATAGCAAAATGGATCCTTGACGAGGTTTCCCTCTTGGGATACAAAATGAACCATCGTCCCTACCACTTGTAGTAGATCGGGGGAAATGAGTTGTTCGTAGGTGTTCTCCTAGAAAATCTTCTTCGTATGACCTTTTTGACAGAATCCGAACCTCTAAGCCATTCGTCCGTGGTATTTTGCTGGTCCATTAACAATCGCCACACCTGAGAACAACAAATGCAAGTTAAATGGGAAATATTGTGACACACTTCACTGCGTTGTTATAACGAACTGTATCATTCGACAGCCGATTTGTCAGACAGACCCCGCTGGGCAAAACTATATCACTTTGCTTGACACACTGTAATGCATCGTCAGGCTTACGCCATTGATGCCAATCTAAACGGCAGTCGTACGGATCCTACAAACGGATTCTAAGAAAAACGAAACTGCTATCACTCAATCGCTACATTTCCATCCAGTATTTTCGATGGTGTATCGATGTAGTCTGTACAGAACGCCGCGCTGCCGTACGTACGACGCACTGAGCTCGGAGAGACAGACCAACCAAACAGCATCTTACTTCTCTTGCTCAGTTACCCGAAGTTGAACAATCGACAGCATTATCGTGGCAATTGTAATTAATGGTGACTAGAGCTCAGTCTAAACAATTAACTCATCGAGTAATGAGAACGTTATCGCATGCAGAGTAAAAATAATTACCGCGACAGTACTGCAACACTGATTGTAGGGGAGGGGGGGGGGTTACATGGAATCACACACGCACAGATGTCCAATGTCCGGATGACTTCGGGGGTAAGCACCCGTTTCAGTCTCTCGATGCGTGTTGTCAGTGTGATGGATGAAACGTAATCATGTGGATGTGACGCAGCCACTGAGGCAGTCAGTGTAGAAGGTCGTGGAGGTGGGGTGGCAGCGAATTCAAGAATATGATAGATGGTTGAACTCGAGAACTCCCCTCGTACTGCAAAGTATTCAGGCACAGTCTAACGGCGGGACAGTGTTCAGCAAGATGATCGTTTCGGCTTTGTCAGGAATGCAACAATGAACCAAGCGTAGGTAATTCCATAGGCTTCACGAACTCTGAATCAGGTCCACGGGCTATCTATCGACTATTGGACCTTGTTATACAGTCCTCGTGTCAAGATGCCTACTCAGTAGTTCCCAATGTCAGCTGTAGCACTATCAGAAGGCGGTTTGCTGTAAGCTGAACACAAGGGATGGCTTATTCTGTATACTGCGCGAATCAATGAATGAATGAGTGATTAGAAAAAGCGGTCCCACCCAAACCTGTGAGCGCACCACAGAAACACTAATAATGTTAAGAATACTTTCATTTCAAACTAGATTATTTCGTGTTGCAAACTGAAGCGAACATCAGTAATGAACAAGTTCAGAATTCACTATGAAGCGTAGATATTTTTTATCCATCGTATTATGTCCTCTTGGATGTTTGAAGTTGTCCATCTTACGCGTCAAGTGAGGGTGCTAGGACAAACCCTTCTTTTCAACTTTGCTGATGGTGATATGGTGGAAAACACTCCAAATCAATGTGTGTAGAGCTTCTTCCGGATGGTATGCTGCCGACATTGAACACAGAAAGGGCAATGTACTTCTTCATTTTTAGTCAATGTTTTGCAAACAGGAGTAGATGTGCCTCCAACCTTCAGATTGTGTACGTTTGCTAGGTGAGTGGGTTTGGAATATCCTGACCTTTAATAACAAGCTATTCGTCCGCGAATGTCAACAATTTCAAACCCTTCGGAGGTGCTTTATGGTCTCGTTTTCACACCGAGGATGAGGTCACTGGCAGGATAAGCGAAGATATTTTCAGTTTGCATGACTTTCGTTTTGTCTTGTCATCGGCTTTGGTGTCGGAAAGATGTCAGGCTGTCGACCGAAGATGAGTTTTTTAGTACTCGTGTGCGACCAGTCCGTCAACTCAATTCGAAAAGGGTGTATAAAACTCCCCGTTTCTTAACGCTGGTGCCAACGGTCTCGAATGAAGCTAACGGATCGGGTGCACATGTGCACATGTTCTCATGAGTAACAGGCCAAATGCATGCTGAATGAAAGACAGAGCAATTTGGCCAGGTTACGCCCTGCTGGTGTCGAAGAATTACTACAGCAAGGGAAGTCGGTCAGGCTAGAAACGAAAAACGGTCCGAGTTACTAACGTGTGGACTGCACAACTTAGCAAAGCCAGCAAGATTGGTTGGGCAACAGCTGACAGGCCTCATCGAGTGTTGGAGACACTCTTTGATAGAATGAAATGATGCAATCGCCCAAAGCGTTCAAACGTATGGAACTACTTGGATTTAGGTTATAAATGGAATATTGCACGAGTGTTGCGCTTTGGATAATCTTTCGGTACTACCTTCAGCTGTTTGTGCGTGAGAATTCTTTCATTTTTAGGTAGCTACTAACTGGGGTCAACGTGGGCGTGGAATCAGGGCTTGTGGTTTCCAAAAGTGTGGAAGCAAGTCAAATCCAGGTAACCAATCCAGGGGGTGCCCAACGGAGACAGACTTGTACAGATTACTATTACAATGGTCCAGTACACGAGATTTGGAGTACAAATCGAAGTGGCAACTAAAATAGCTACCAATAAGGAACATGAGTGTATGGATCTTAAATACCCGGCTGAGAAAAAGTAACAGAATGATGAACTTCACGAAAGCTGCGGCATGTAAGTGAAGGATTCTAACTGAGCGAAGCAGGCGATCACAACTAAAGATGCATTATGGGTACGGATATACCAGAACATTGTGGCTTGGTTCACAAGAAACATCTACTTACGACACTTGCAAACATCAAGTGCCTCATCTAGGCCATTGTTTTCCATTTTGCTTTTGTGCGACGGATAAAAGAATAGTACAGCGGTAGATACACGGGTAGCGGTCACGTGTTGATCCATTGATCGTCAGTTCATCAGCACACCAAGTTTTTTGTCGTCCATGCTTATAGCTAACCAGACTGCTAAGAATTCAGAGATCAATCCAAGAACTTTAGAAGAAAATAATTTGGCTCAACTGGCACAAAAAACCAAAGGGCAAAAGCTGACGCAACAAAGTTATGGGACCAACCAATGGTACCGTTTCGTCGAAATGGATTTCAACTAAAGATCCTAGTACTAGTACTATAATTTTCCCGGCTGTGTGGACGCTTCTGGACCTCTGTTTCGGGGCAACAACGAACTCAGGTTTGGTACGATAGACGTTTCCGCTTTAGCACACCCACTCTATTAGCATACTGTACGGGATCTCAGTCGATTGGAGAGTAAGAGCACAGATTAGTCAGTCCAACTCCTTCAAAAGACGGAGCAGGAACCAGCCCTCGTTGTTATCCTGTTCAAATATCTTATCCCCTGTACACTGGAATTGCCAGCGTGAACAAGAGACGTGTTCAGAAAACGCACAAATAAGCAAGAATCCTGAACTTCGACAAGAAACGCAGTGCATTTAAACTGCCTCGTACGCAATTTCTTCTACCTTGAACTGAAGCCTCAATCACTTGGAGTCTTCTGGTTATCGTTAGTGACCAGAAGTCCCCAAGCCTGAGTTGGTGGCTGCCCTAAAACACTGACAATATCACCGAAATCTCTCTGGATGAGACGGTACCATGATCAGTACTAACAACCACGAATGATGGTCTACCGATATTAATCAGAGTGATGTACGAAAGTGAAGTGAAAACTCCGAACCACCGACTGAATTTGTACTAGAAACCTTTAGTTCTAAGGTGACGCAGTGATGAATGGCCATAAGTTCGGGTTACCTAAGAGCTCCGAACTAGGCCAATGAATTGCTGACATATGCTTAGGGACACAAGAGTATAATTCCAGTGATTATTCCAAGGAATTTCCCGTGACTTGCTTTATGGTTCGTGCAGTGGTTTGATGGAGTGGTTCCCGACCGGGCCAAACTACATACCAACGGAACAAGCACCCTCCTGAACTTTGTGCACAAAAGAGATATCGGATACCATTGGTTTGGAGTTCTAGAGCTGTTTAGGCAACCCCGGCAACTAATATCCACCAAATTTCATCTTCCGCTGCCAAAGCAGCTGGATTTGAGACGAACGAAGAGCGAACAACCGTATTTTCCATCACGGTTTTTCAGTAAAATAACGTACTGATTTTCATTACACTTGGGCCGACAAAAAGAGGAAAATTTCAAACGCCACGTGCATCAATCGCTTCTTTTTCCACGCGCACTGTGACATTAGAGTTTACCACAGTGAAACTCTGATCAACGCAATGCGCTTTGCCATCACTGTCACGTGATTCAAGGTCGTGTACACCAAGCAGGTAATCAATATCAATGTCCGAAAAACATACCGCGTCCAATGCTATTTTACCACCACCCGTTAGGTTTACACATTTACGCCTTCTGTCAACTCAGGATCTCCAAACCTGGAACCAGCCAACCAAACTCACATAAACATTAGACAACAACATTTTCGATCAAGGAATTGTGGAAGGCTATTGCGGCCAAAACTAGTTCGGTGAAAAATTCACTTGAAAATAAGTCTTCGTCTGAAACAGATCCAATACACGCATATTCAAATAAAATAGCGAAGATTTCCTTGAGTAGGCGGTGAAACATATATGAAAACGAGAATCAGTGTCATCAAGTTGGAAACTGCCGTCTACCTTACTTTCCGTCGACTTGCTTCACTGTGACTGTCTCTGTGTGGGGACAGGTCAATTACAATTGCGTCCGGGATCGCTACCATCGATAACCTACGCTCAATGGCAAGGTGGGCGCACAGTCTCTGTTTCAGCGACAGAGTCCGTTTACGGTATGCAAACTCAAGCGATCAACATCAATTTTCAGGGTTGACACCCATTAGCACAACTGTGGACAAAGAGTTTTGAACTACGCTGAATGAAAATCGACACACGGAGAATCGAAACACACTATATTTTTAATAGTACAATGAGTCCCTCCCTATTTCCAACACATCGATGGTACGGAAATGTCCACTTTGGGTACAGTGAACACAAAATAAAAACCGGCGATTCAGGTCATTAGACGTGTTGGTTATTACGCAAACGGTCTACAAAGACCCAAGTTTAAGATTGGTTGAAAATGTAACGACCGTAGAAGAGTCATTAGAGCTAACGTCCCATTACAGTGATATACAGAAACCCACAGAATTCTGTACCGTTGAGCCACCTGATACAAGGGCGATGGTTGTCTGACTTTGTAATACGGTCGGGCAATACATGAACCAAAGCGACCGTTTGGAACCCACTAGCCGTAGCGAAATTGCATAGCAATGTGGACGTCGATAGTGTTCCAGGCGATCTGAACACAGACCTGAACCAAGTGAGTGGGTATCGTAATCAAAGAGTAAGCAGAGAAAAAAACCGGGACGGCTCTTCTGAAAAGAACAGTAAAAGCGATGGTGCATGCCGCAAGTTCAAAAAGTTCTATCGTAAATCACAACGTTGCTCAATACGAACTAACTGACTAAGCCGTCGCCTTCAGTGCTTGGCTGTCTCCCGGCCTCCCGATTCCCGGTGACCACTGGAGCAAACGCACCCTTGGTACATAGTTTATGGCCGTAAAAACTGAACCGACATTGTACGTTATTTCCTCCGAATTCACACCACATATATTTGAACTACCATTTTCGTGTCTCTCTCCGAGTTAAGCATAAATCCCACGTAGACTACAAAGCCTCATGATGCGAAGCAATATTTTCCCGTGGCCTATTTAGCGCTTTGAAGGTAGATACACAGCTATCATGTAGTAGGAGTAACAGTGACTACTTGGTTACTTCCCACTTACAGTCAGTGCTTTGATTAGTTTTTTTCGGATTACGTGAAAATACACCGAATTCTCACTTGGTATCAATTCCAAAAGTAGTATTTTCACCTTTCTTACATCTGGAGGAAAAAATGATCCAATTTGTGCGGGTTTGGAGGCAAGGAAGCATTCGGAGGCAGTTGTAGTCGGACGTGAACAATGGACCCAAAAACTAAACAAACCTCTCAATAGAGGCTAAAATTCTGTACCAGAAATAAGACGCGAAAGCAGTTGGAATAGTGCCGCATTTCCTCTCGGATCATGAGAAATCCGAAAAGTCACGGAAGGTGCCAGGACACCGCTGGGGGATTAATGGAACGACCCCTTACTCAAAGCCCCAGATAATGGTCAGAAGCTGCGGTGGGCTATACCCGGCTTTACGGGAAATCACACAGTGATGCGACCATAAACCATGCCAAAGCTGGATGTCTTAACGTGCCTTGTTTACATGAATGTGGCTAGAAGAGGTAAATAAGCTACCAATCTAGTCACAGTGACGGTTTGCAGGCTGCATTTCTACGGACATCAAAGGCGGTGCAAACAGAGCTTACAGGTTACCAGCGAAACTAAGATATGAGTGAAAGATCAGTCAAACTAAAAAAGGTGAAAATTTGCACGTACTAATTTGTATGGATCGTAGATACAGCTGTTCAGCATCCTTGAACCGATCCATATCGTAGTTGTACAAACTGGCCAGATGACCGACACTCAGACCAACTTCAAAGTCTGAGCTGCCAAGCAGACGCTCCTTTATCATGATCGCCTTGCGATGCATCATTTCCGCCTCCTGGATCAGGAACAAAGATATAAATACAACGAAATAACACTGGGGAAAGAAATGCACACTAAGACATACATGAATCCTGTGTGCGAATCCACCACCAAGAGGATTCGGTTCAAGCAGTAAGGCTTCGGATCTCACATCACAGTTTCCACCAACGTTATAGGCTTCAAATAAGCCATTTGGAGCATTAAACAAGCGTCGTTCGTGTCTAGCTGCCATGCCCCCCCCCGGAAGGAGGGCTACTGCCAGGTTGCCCAAGCTTAGACAGGAGCAGTCGAGATGCAGAGGTTGGAGTCGAACCACGGACATTTCGGTCAGTAAGTTCGTGGCTTAACCACTGAGCTATTTTCGAGCTCAACTGGAGCATTAACTCGGCATGTAGCGGAAAACCAATTGCCTGTAATGCTGAAGCAAAGCACAACTGGGCATTTATCGGGTAAGTGAAACCTTGATTTAACTCCTTTTCGTGGTACATTAAACAAAGCAAGAATCCCAATGAGTCTGGTTTGCACGACAATATATCAATTCATTCTCAGTGAAAAGGTGACTAAATTTCCCATCTTAAACGTAACTAGCGCATGAAATGCTCGGAATGCGTGGATAGTGCAATGAGGTGAGAATATAATGATCAATTAATTTCTACACAGCAGCCCTAGTGATGCATACGGTTGGAAGTGTAGCCTGTTACACCGCTTTGTTTGACAGACAGAAGTGTGAAGCTCAAAATATGCGGATTGAATGATTCTGCGCACTGATGAAAGGAACAGACATCAAAGTGAACTTGCGACAACCTGATTAGACTCAGAATAAATCCACGACATCGCTTAAAAATAACATTCTTCTTGCGCAGCCCAGGAACAATCTAAAAGTGTGGAAGAGTCTCAGCCGACGCCGGTTTCTGATAACAAATCGAAGATTCCTGGGTTTGAGGGGGATGGAATATGAGGGCACCTACAGAAACTGAGACAGCAAGAAACTCCAACTGGGACCATATTTAGCGGTTGCGAAGTCAGTTTTCTTGCGGTTTCATGCCAGTTGTAAATAGTCAGCTGATCAAACACTGCAAAAGATAGATTGCCTGGTGCATTGTTCACATGTTATGCTGTGTTATAGGAAGGCGAGATGAAGACAGGGAGAAAAGAATTCTACCAGTACACGTAAACGTGTACTGGTAGACTTGAAGTTCCGTAGCCGATTTCGGTGGAACCAGCCTACATTGTTGATGCCCCAGTATTACTGCATGTTTGGACCAGCCGGGGAATCGCCTCGACAAACTATGCTCGTGAGACTACAGACCTGAAAATGAAGTTATTAGTTCGGGAAGTAATAGGAAAAAGTGATATATTTTTGCAGTGAACTGCTGAAGGATAGCCGATACATACACTAGAAGCAATTTCGTCTCCACGACTGTCAATGAGAATCGGGTATCTGCACGAGCATCGTTTTTTAACTTTGGGGTAGAGTTTAGTAATTCAGGTGAAGCAAAGGCGGTCCCAAAATCCCTACGGTTGTCACGTCCTTTCGGCTGGACTTCTGCTGGACAGCAGTTTAGTGCCTAGATAACAAACTGAAGCAGCGCGGTGCTTTCAACAGAACAAGACCGATTCGCACATTGAAAATCCGGTGGGTCCAAAATGCGGAAAAATGGAAGAAGCGAAAAATACTGGAGGTGTCTGCAGATCATTCCACTGGATTCGTTCAACAGGTCCTCAGAAACGTCTTGTCAGTGGAAGACCACAACAGATATCTGACATCCAGCAAAGAAGAATGTTTGGACCGTTTGACAGAATATTTCAAACAACAATTCAGTTGACTGACCGGCATCCAGGCACCTAACAGGAAAGCAGACTGTGACTATGGGACACTCTTCAACCTCAGAAGTGTACCGCATTCATGGACCCGACGACCTTTTACCTGCCCTCTTCAAGAACGGCGGTGAATTCCCCAGACAGTATCTGTCTAACATAGCTGCGTCTGCATGGGAGAAAGAGGCCGTCCTAGACAACTGGAGTGAATCGATAATACTATCCAGCCTCAAAAGGGATACTTACAGCGAACGTAGTGACCATAGAGGTGTCAGTCTGACACCTGGCTATTCTTCTTTGTCCTGCGGCTGCAGGCGAAAATTTGACATGTGAGCATCGAGCGTCATTTCGATGGGCGCATGACACATCGACCACATCTTCACACTCCGCCAGGTGACGGAGCAGTGCCATGCGTGCAGATGATTCACACACCTGGTATTTCTTGACTTCAAGAGTGGGTTCGATTCTATTAACCGGTCAGTTCTTCAGAATGTTGCCAGAACTCCACGACCTCATTTAGGGGTTTTTCACGGCATGCAAACTACTACGCCGGAGTTACTGTTTCCCTCATGCGTTCCCCGGACCACTAAAGAGAAACAACAACCTCTTCGCACGGTCCCTGAAGTGTTTTCAGATTAACTGAAAATCAAGGGGATCTCTAAAGATTCCGGGGGTCAGAAGGCAAGATGGTGCTGAGGATCTTGTTGGACGCCTGAGACCCCCAGTCTTTACTAAGGCTGAGTAAACCCAAACGAAATGCCAACTCACCTTCGCATGTACAGCAACCTTCCGTAATTCCATGCTCACCTATATGGTTCGGTTCCAAGTTAAGGGTGAAATGTTTACATGAAACTACATTTCTGCACGCTCAATCCTTTTCAAGGTTCCAATATGCATCTTTACTCGGTTAATTCTGTCATCTATATATATGATGAAAGATCAGTTGGATACCAGTACGATGGAACGACTCACGGGGTTAAATGACGAACTGATATCACGTTGAACAATAAATTCATGAATTTAGAAACAAAGTGGGCATGACGGAAAAGTACTGAATTAACGTGAATGCATGCACCCGGTGGAGGGGGGGGGGGCAGCACAGTACATTATCGAACTATCGTACGAGCTTGTGATGCAGTTGTGTGTATTTCACATTCCGTGCATGCAGTAAGCATCAGTGGCTATCGATCGGAGCATTTTGATCTCGCAATCTTCCATAATAAGGACACTCGTTAGAGGGAATGCAGAAAACATGCGAAAAAAGCAATCGAGGCCCTACAAATTCAGCAGGTCAACGTCGAATTCATTAATATTATGACCCCATTTTGTAAAAAGTCCGGTCGAAGAGCTACACGCATGCGGTCTTGTTAATAAGACTATTTTACAATACAGAGACAAGTGGACTGAGTGAACTACAACAGATGTCTCGGCTGATTCAAAATGCCATCCGAAGTTAACGAGATCTGCGGGTAGCAGTTAGCTGATTCCATAGGATGATGTCGGCTGTCACTCAGGCACAGTGTAAGTGATCATCATCATCGTATTTAGAAGCATTCATTGTGGTACATTATCAGCTGGATCACACGTTGCTATGGCGATTACGTAAAAACTGGACCAGTTCTTCGGCCCGTGCAGTGGAACCGATGGGTACAGTCGTCAACCAACAGGAGGAAACCAAGTATGGTGGTTACGATCACCATTGACGAGCTGCTGTCTGATACTTCCGGAGAACTAACCACAAACCAGTGCAAGCCAGAAGGACTGGTTACATTACAGTGTGGGGTCGTAAGATTCCTACGCCCAATTGCTTTGTTTATTTTGTATGTCAACATCACTCTGCGATCGTTAGTATGACCTTCGGGGCCGAAAGTGGCAACTACTTTCCAGATGTACGCAAGATTTTTCCTACGGTACACTATGCCCCCAAAGCTAATTAACCAGCCAGGTTGGTGGTTTCAGTGTTCCCTGTCCGTTGACTGTGTACAGTGTGTATCAAGCGGATACACACGGACGTCGCCACTGCAAACTTCGGCTGGCGGACCTGATTACGAGCATGTGGGGTAGACAATTGTTAGCCAAGTAGATACAAGAATGATGACAGCTTTTTGACTACAGACCGCCTGAGTGGCATCTACTGAGCGTGTTTTTTCGTCTATACTTTATGGACCTGGGTTATCTACTTCGCGATTATCCAAATCCCCTTCTGTTCCTTTTCAGTTTGTGTATCTAGACGATATAAGCGTCTGATCCATTTTAACGGTTACTCAAAGATGCTGTTAACCCATTAAGTAGAGTCGAGGCAAATAGCACGTGTGACGGTTCGCAGGCGTAGACGGTAGCTCAATTAGTATAACTCCCGTCGGGCAGGCGGGAATTCGGTTGTTCGTGTACACCTCCAGGAGTGTCATTTCGTCCATGTCCGATTCTATTCTTTATAAAGAACGGAGAACTAAGATAATTAAAACAGGTTATATAAAATAAGTTGAACGGAGCGGAGCGGAATTTTTTTGGAACAACATTATGGGTTGCCTAGGTGTATTTGGCCATCTGTTTGGAGACATCAGCCCGACGAGTATCGCTCACATTATTCTTGACTCCTTGCTATCTGCTCCGAGCTCAGCACACATCAAACTTGGATGTCAAGCGGTTACCGAGTTCTGAGCTGAACAACGACCTTACTGCTCCAACTATATGACCTTCACATTAGGATGCTTGAACTAACAGGCCATGCGCCGAATCTCGCGGATAAGGTTTTTCATCTGAAAAATGGATGCGAACACAGTTGATATCCTATGGGATGCAAATAGGATGCTCCAAATTTCTTGGGTTCAGGTTGAATAAGAGCTAATGTTCGAAAATGGAACGGTCCCAATAGAGTTTCGAACACCAGAATCTAGCGATAGAGTAAGCTCATACTTAGAGTGAATAATCCTAGCGTAGGGTAGTGCTTGATGACTGCTTTGTGTTACGGCAGTTCTGGAATCCATTGCGTGGTCAATAGCTGTCCAACTGTTAACTTGCACCTTATATGCACGATAAACATACTGGAGTTACGTACAAATTTATGTTCCCTTTTGAGAAGGGACGTAAGCGACCGAGGAAAATCGGTCTCTCGTGTGCCGTCTCTAATCAGGAATAAGTTTGTGAAACACTGGCCAATCTATTCAGATGGTACTAATTTGTCATTTCTAAATTTTCTCCGTTTTGTTTCATTTACTCTAAACACAATCAACTTTTCAAAACTGAGTGCAAACTCCCCCACGTGATAAACGGCGTCCATCGCTGTTCTGACGTTGAAACTCAGTTCGGATCGGTCCAATGCATCTTTACCATCGCACTCTCCGAGTTCCTAGCAGTCACCCGCTAACTAAGCCGGTAGTTTGCGGTAACTCACCCATTATGTCTTGGCTAGTAAGTAGAAACTTTTCGCGACATTGGGTATGTCCTTCTAGCTGTTATCCCCATCGAGGCTATTTTGCTTGGCTTAACAACCAAACGCTCTCAAGGTGTTGTCTAGAATTCTAGCCGGGTCAACTCATGGGTCCGCAGATAAGACAAAACGTGTGTAAAAACTAAGCTCGTCAAAACGGATAGACACTAACCGACTTTATATCTGTAAGAGATTATAGCGCTGGTCATGAACTTACATGTAATTGCATTATTGATAACAAAAACAACTATCTTACCTTGTTGTCCTGCATAGACTGGTACAATCGACCAAGATTGCCGAAGTGCTTCGCCGTCTGCACGTTCCACAAGCCGAATGTCTGAGCAAGATGAACAGGTCGGCAGAATTTATTAGTATGGTGCGTACAGGCCTTGATCATCATTCTATTAAATAGCGCTATAAATAGCCTCACAAGCGACGAAAACACCCACAGTAGGAGTCCTTAGAGCTACGGATTGGAGCTCATGGCCAGTCTACTTCGAAAACAACGGCGACTTTGTAACACTGAAGTTCAGTTAAGTTAGGACGAGAAATACGGCTGACAAGAGATAAACTAATTGAAATCAGGACTTTTAAACGGCCTTGACGGTGGAGCATCTCAGATCATCTCTGAGCCAGCCGGGTAACAAACTTTTTCAGAACACAACAGACGTAGATTGTTGTTTGTAACATCTTTGTGGATACTTAAGAGAGATCGAAGTAGTGGCACTATCATTTAATTGGTAGCCTATTGAAATCAAGTCGATTTTCAATCCTGTAATAGATCTACCCGTCCTGGGGAGCGGCTGTATCTTACATAGGGCCCACTGGGACTTCTGATCCACGGTATTTGGACTTCGAAATGGTCTTCCCAGTAAACGAATAAGCCAACAGTAGATTGGACCACAGCTTCTATCCTGTAAAGCAAATCAGAACTTTGCAAAAACTTAGGAGCACTGGATAGCTGTTCCAGTCTCATTCGGAATCGGCACTGATGCACACCTCAGCATTCTAGAGAAAGCGTCAAGTCCAAAGCTTTCAAGATACTAAGTGGACACTCGACTATTCAGCTACGGCTGGAAGCAGTGTGAACCCTCAGAAAGAGTGCAGAGTCACTAAACCCTCAACCACGCGGTTTCAGTTCACTTCCTCAAATGATCCTCAGAGGGGCCTGTGTCTTCGTTTCACAGGAGATTGAAAATCCCAGCCTGGGGAAAGAATACCTGAACGGATTTACCAAAGGTGGCGCCTCGTGAGAGGGAAACCCCATAAACATCATGATAGCGGTCTCGATAAAAACTGTATACAAACCGTGTAAAAAAAGGCATCAGGACAGCTCAATCATGGATCAAATTTCATGAAGTCCTCAATTCATCCACCACTATATACTAATTTGACAACGTATCCCCAACTAGACGGAACCACCGACAACGTATATGAACAATGGTGAATCGATCAAGAGATAGGAAACCGTTTTTGCAAACTGTTGTAAGCTTAAGAGCTGTAACACAAGACTGCCTTCATGAAGAAAAATAGAGATGAATTTGGTGACACTAAAACGATCATTCCTGCAGAAGGATAATCCGAAGTATTACTCAACTGCATACAGCAACATACATCTTTCTCAAAGAATGAGGTTCCGGGTTGTGAACAAGATCTGCATCGTGCTAGGACTGCTTAGTGCTTGGTAAGGTTCGTAACAAGGACAACGTTCCACACCGACACAACTGGTCCTCCGAAGAAAAGTCGGTAACCAGTGGTCCACAATAACGTCCATCTAGAACACTATCAAGTGATTTCTAATGGTGAGAAACTGTTGAACTTTCGTCCCTGTTGAGTCAAAGTATCTGATGCATCTTCTATTTGAATCGCAGTGGGTTGCTGCTCCACTTGCTTAGGCGGTATAGTGCAATTTGGCAAGCCCATATAGGCCGTAACACAGAAAACGGAATATCTTTGCAGTTAAGCAGTACGACATACATTTGGCAGATGTATCTGTCCAACATTTCTACCATAACGTCATTCGTAGAGTAACCGGCACCGTGTGGAAGAACTAGCACAGTGAAACAATATTTTTAACCCGCTTCCTTTGCCCACTTTCGAATGATGGATTTTGTGTAAGAAGCATCTGTTCTGACACCACGCAGGTACACATCTAATGATGTATTAGATGATTCCGTCGTTTTTTTCATGTGGCTAACATAGACGTAAACAATGAAGTTCACAAACAAAACTGTGTAGCCATAGAATTGACAAGCGCGAAAGTAGAAAGCTTCTTTGCCCTTTTAAAATTGTACTGACTGGTTAAGCAGGTAACCAACAAGTGACTTAATGGAGTAAATAAACAAATAAATAAATTGAAGTAAATAAATAAATGAATGTGTGAATGAATGAATGAATGAATGAATGAATGAATGAATGAATGAATGAATGAATGAATGAATGAATGAATGAATGAATGAATGAATGAATGAATGAATTAGTAGTTTGCCACTGAACGCGCACTTGGTTTCTGGTTCCGTCATGCGCAGGTTGGGTTTACAAGACTAAGAGCACGAAACTCGACACTGAGTCATGCTAAAATTTGCAATCATACCATCATCCATTTCGTGTGCGCTTATCACGTCATTGATTACTAGCCTCCCTTTCAGTCTTAGCTGGGTTCACAAACGTACCCCGCTACGTTAGGTATGGCGTAGACCGAAACAACTTCCCTGATGAAATACAGGTTTTAACTTATAGAAATCCAATACTCGCAGATTTTGTTGCCAGCAAACGCCAGCAGTGACATGGAAATAACAATTCACGTTAACATCACTCTCGTGTGAACAGTCATCCTCCTACCATAGCGCAATTATTCTGGAGGGTCCACATCAAAGAAGGGAAGCAGTGGACTCGAGTTTCGCTCATCAGGTGTACCGGAGTCTGAACTCCGGACATCTGACATGCGAGCGTGTTACCACTACTCCACCAGTGCACGCTGGACACATCCAAATTTTCACGTCTGAGCAGGCGAGCGTGTTAGCGCTTGAGCGATGTAATTGGTTAGCCCGAAGCCTCGAACACTGACCCGGTAACTGTCCTGGCCGTCAATCGATTGGCCCACCGGTCAGGGCATCCCAATCAGGTACAGCCGCGGACGCCTTGAAGCCTGGTGGGCACTTTTTGATTGGTTGTTGGATGTTGCGGGACTTGTAGAATTCCCGTTCACAATTAACGAAGAGGAATGGTACCCGACTGCGCTTGGCAGTAAGACGGTATCATAGCGAGTATTATCGTACTTTGGACGTCCCCCAATCATAGATTGATAGAAATACACTCGAAAGGGTCCCAGATAGCAAAAATGCTCAAGTCTAACCCAGCCCACTGGCAGCAAATGCGGTAACTTTGCTAACCAGTGAAGGTCCAGATCACCTCCTGGCAAACAGTATTATTCATAGTGGTGGAGGTTGATTTCTGTGTGCACTAAAACTGCTTCCTTTTACCGGGACTTCAGAACGTTGCCCACGCAAGGTGCGGAGGCTGACTTCCAGAGAACACTATATTTTGCGACAATGACCTAACTGTTCGTCCGGATTGAACACGTTGGTGTGGCTTAGTTATACGCTTTGTAGGTCAGACAATGGGCAAACTCACCGTGTCATGGAACTTGGTGCGGGTTCCGGTTTGAAAGGAATACGAAGCACTTAAAGACATGATAAAGGAATCACCACGAGTCTCAGCTGCTTTGACTAATTTCGTCCAAACCACAGAGATACCGGATATTCGCCTTCAACAAACGACTGTACAACCCCGACACAATAGATAACGTCAGTGATGCTGTGATTCGCTCATTCGATTATCTTCATTCATCACATCTATCCTAAATTCACATCTACGAGTAGGTTTGTTTCGCTCAAAGGGATCTCAGAAACCACGTGTGTTCATCACCGATTTATCAAAAATGTGCCTTATCAGACGAACACATTATGGCATTAGGAAAATTGCAGTAATTCAAAACACAATCAAATGTCCGACGAGGACAATTAGAGTCACATTTCTGAAATAACTGCGTTGATATGAAGGGGATCAGAAAGAGAACTCAGTTTTAATTTCTTGACGAGGGGACCCAGAGATGGTTATGATAAGACATTAACTGA
This sequence comes from Opisthorchis felineus, assembly GCA_004794785.1. NCBI lineage: Eukaryota > Metazoa > Platyhelminthes > Trematoda > Opisthorchiida > Opisthorchiidae > Opisthorchis > Opisthorchis felineus. The sequence continues at coordinate 37,408 of SJOL01000916.1, read as the reverse complement.
ACCACCACTCTGCGTTAGGATGACCACCGAGCACCAAAAACCGCAACATCAAACAACGGACTAACTTACTCGTTCGCACAGATTCAGCGACTCCATGTGTAGGTCTCTGGCAAGGCACAGAAACTCTTTGGTCCGTTCCAAATCATTATCGTCGATTGCGATCTCTTCAATAATCAGGGCTGGATAGAGTAGGAAAGATGGAGAAACTGATGAGAGAAACCCACAAAAAGAAGCCAGCCGAATGTGGAATGACAATGGACACCTGAAGATAGAATGTCCCTCCCGTTTGTTCGCAAATGCGACTGCAGATGAAATACGGTCATGCCGACAAAATGAGTGCAGAAGACTAGGGAATCGACAGCGAAAATAGGATAGCACAGAAACAAGATAATTAGGAATAGGGTAGCATAACAAACACATGCCTGAGAAAACAAAGCAGTATAATCTGGAATTGTTGATCAATGTGTACGGTGTTGGCTAAGACAAAAAATTAGGTCAAAATCGTAGGCCGTCTATATCTCCCTTGTCTTAAAAAACACCACGTCAATGGCTGCGTTTCAACCAGTTTGATTAAGATCGTTTTCATCAGGCAATACCATATTCCACGAAGGAATTGCAACGAAGCACCACCATTGTAATTAGAACCTGAGAGAGAAGCGGAGGAGTGCAAAAGACGAGGAAATGGATACGGAAACACTAGTCAACAATCGCTACTCCACAAACCTTTAACCCGATTGGCCGAGGCAGCTTGCATCGAGACTTCATGATTCAAGTGTCGTAACATGAGCCCAACCACTTCTGAACAATTGAGTGCGTAGCTGAAATCACCGGAGGTGTACTCAAGCACGTAGTGTGCGTAGGCGATAGCCTCCAAGGCCAGAGCTGCCATAATACTCACGCCGGGCAGGCTGTTGAGAATGAGCGCCAAACCAACCTATGAGATAAAGGAAGCAGAAAAAGACTCAACTTAAATGTTGTATTCATTATCATGCCCACTGACAATGAATTAAGCGTTGAGCACCATAAATTTACCGCCGCGAAATTATGAAAAACATTTTACGAAGGTTCCACTACAGAAAAGAGGATAAAGGAACAGGATGGGGTCAAGTGCTAACAAATCAGATCCAAGCCGATGTGACAATAAACTCATCTATCGCAAGTGGGGTCACGAGGACCTCACCCTGGAGAATGAGTCTGATTAATTAGACTCACCATTACTTGTTGTTAACGCTATCTGCAAACCTACCAAGTCACCGTCGCTTTGCCTAAGCTACCCTGAATCCGGTATCGGGAAAAGCATCCGTTTTTAGCAAATAACGACCCAGTATACCACCACAGTTTTTGGTGCCGAGTACAGTCATTTATTCCATTGTCCACTGCTAGAACACAACTGGGATCCCTGACCTACACAAAACTAAAAATGTAGTCGCTGCCTCTGGAAAGATCCCATGAGAAAGCGCCGTCCCTTAAAAGAAACCATACAAAGTATTCCATTGTCTTCGACAAATAATATGTGATGGTGACACCCTTTCACTGCACAGCTGCCACGCCACCCAAAGGAAGTACGAGGGTTGAGCTAGCCTTAGTTGTCTCGAACACGACCCGTAGTCTTGATGTTGCGGTGGGGCGTGAATAATGCAGTGATCCAGCGAGCTATTGTAACTGGGACTTCGATCGTTACGGTTAAAAATTTCCAGAAGAATTAAACAACGGTAGCCAGAGAAACCACACCTGACCCTCTTACCGCAAAGAACCGTATTGCGCAGAGCTTTGGGGGTGTAGTCGTACTGTTCTTTTTGGATAAAAAGAAAGTATGAAAGCAAAAAAATCCCCTAGAGAAAACCAGCAATTCCCTATCTATGCTGCCTTCATCTGAAACAGGACAGGCTAGAAAAGACTGTAAAAAACACAAATCTCGATCGATTTTCCAACGGCTGACCGTGACCGCTGACAACTTACCAGTGCGGTTATGGGGGTTATGCCAGCCCCCAGCCAAGTGACTCAGTGGCCAAAGCAGGGTTACTAGGAAATCCTAGCATCTACTGTTGGGTCAAACTGTTGAATCAAAGGCCATGGACGGAGTCACGAGGAAAGCTTAAATTATCCAACAGCCTTTTGGGCCGTATGCTCTTGAGCCAAAGGTTTGAACCTTTGGATCACGAGCATGGAGTACCTCTAAAAAGCCTGCTTTTTGGGCATGGGTGATATCTGCCCATGTATAGGCCGAACAGCGATTGGTCCCTTAAATTTATAAACTCTTAACATCCCTCCAACATCAATACAACCCTGTTTGTTTCAAAATCTATAAATTCAGCACCTGTTTCTGGTCCCTTACCTACAACAAAAACTGAACAAGCACTAGTAAGATCCGGGGAGCTGTTCAACATCGAAGCATTTAATATCTGTACTTCTGAAAACAGACCAACAGACGCCGCTTATTCAGACCCGCTACTCCTTAAAAATCTACGTGTTGTCTCCAAAAGGCCCATATACAAAGTGTTACTATAACGTTGCACATCAACATCGTCCAGCTTCTCTATCTCTACTCTTCGAGTGTCGCGTGGGACTGCCGGCGCTCCGTGATCTCAATGGTTTAGGCATTGTGTTGAGTGCGGGGGTACTGGTCACTTGGATGCTTGTTAACAACCGACTAAAAGCTTGGAACACTTTCCTCATCTCTGCATATGCTCCAAAAGATGGAGCGATAACACTGTGGAAGGCACTTTTTGAGAACTTTGGGGAGTTCTCCGGAGGTTAAAGTTTACGAACGACAGTATCTGTGCCAGTGCTTCCAGCGCTCAAGTGGAATCCGTATACACGAAAGCCATCTCAGGAGCGGATTTGGTTTAGACGCTTCCCGAACCGACAACGGTATTCGCTTCACACAGATGAGTATTGGTCACCACTGCGGGCAAAAGTTCAGCAGAAATGTGAGTAATGAGTTTCCTAGCGACCTCCAAACCATAGCCACTCGAACATTCACATCGACCACTTAGGAACTATATGTACAAATCGATGCCGCTTCCTTCAGAATACTTGCACAGACCGGATAATGGACTGGTTCGTTTACGTGTTGCGACCCGCCCCATGCCATCTAGAAATAAACCACACAATAGTACGATAGTAACTACCTGATTCAAGCTGGATCTTATTACCTAGCACTAGTTTGGGCATGAAGAGCTACGGAATGTATTCTTTTGATTCTAGCAAAGGTGGTAATCATCACGGACATTGTTTATCGCCTCTCCGATTGGTAAAAGATAGACTCATGCTAATACCCTTGTGTACTACCCGAGACGTGGGACTTCTTGCTGATAAAGACCTTGAAGACCTTTTGTATACACACGATGTCACGCTACTTGGTTCCAACTCCATCCGGATGCAAAATACACTAAATAAACTGGATAATGTTGCCGTGTGACTTGGCATGCGCTTTGCACCTTCAAAGAGCAAAGTGCTATTGCATCGGAACAACTAGAGGTAGCAGACAGATTTCCTTATCTGGGGAGTTGCATCACGATGGATGACAATAGTGTTGATTAGAAGTGAATGACAAAATGATCAAAGCCATTTGTATTTCCGTTCATCTAGGAAACCTGTGGGGTCTGTCGGCTAGAGATAAGGTGTACAACGCGGCAGTGCGTCCACTGTTACCGTACGGCTGTGAAGCCTGGCCACTGGTGCTGAAGACAAAAGAATACCTGTTTTACCATCAGTGCCTTCGAAGTATCGTACGCTGATCCGACTGCATAAATTAAGATTGATCAACTATGTGCTGCCTATAGCAGACAGTCGAACGCCTCGTGATGCCTCACGAGGCATGTTTTGACTGGGGGATACTTATGACCTAGGGATCGTGCATGTCATTACTGAGGCAGGGGTATCAAGAACTCACAAAGTCAATAGTTGAGGGTACGCACCAACATGGCGGTGGAACTGTTTCACCTGTTCTCTTTCACTTAATCAATAAGCCACTAGTTCCCTGGATCCCCGACCACCCCCCCATTCATTGTACACTATCTACTGACTTGCTGCGACGACCTTGAACTACCGTACACGATCTGAACGGAACTGTTGGACTTATATTCTACAACAATGTGAGTGAAAAGGGAGGAGCCTGACTACGTTCACTCACTCGATAGACTCTTGCTGCTTTCCTTGTCTTGTCTGTGTTCAACATTAAACAGCCGTATTCCAGAAGTAGGTTAGCGTACACCAACGTATGAATGCCAAAGTAATGTCTGCAAATGAGAAAGGCAGTATTATTCGATTTACTAGACTGTGAAAAAAGGGACAGACCGACAAGAGAATAAAAAGAGACAAGAAAAGAACCATTTGGAAAATGGTTCGTGTACGCAGTGATTATAGAGGTAGTAAAACTTCTGCGTAACTCTAACGTATGACCACCGCAACGATTGGTAGAGCGATTATCAGAGAATACATCGAATAATGGATGTGAAAAAAGGGGAACAAAAATTATTACAGAAACAGTGACCAAGTGAACGGAACAAATAGTGTCATCGCTGTGACACATCATTGTCTACACTTGTGAGTGCACCACTTTCGACGATACACCTTCAGGTGACATCGGAACATACCGTCGTGACCAGTAGCAACTGCACTGCACGCTTTTGACACTAAGTGAAGGTTCTGTCTCAAGCAGCCTCCACGAATGTAATGGAATACTTCGATTCGGCCGGATAGAATGCCCCAGATAATTTTGGCTAATACATGGTAATGCAAAAGTATGAACCCATATAATGATCGTCAGCCCTTGTCCTCCAAATCAATATGAATGAGTGGCACTTGTGCCGCCTAGCTAAACTTGAATGGTAACCACAAAACAAGATGTCCTTACACGACACGAAAATGAAAGCGACGGTTGGAATCTCCAAAAATACCCAGCTAATCATGCGTTGCATTACTATGTGTTGCAGACCTGTTACCTCCAGTGCATGCCACAACCGCGCTCCGATCAGCGGTGCTGCGCCGGGCCAAGTCAAGTCCAGCCAAGTGTCTGTTAACATGGTGTAAGAGCGTATCGGCGGTGCTTTCGACATCAACCGTTTGATGTGACATCCGACTAGTCCATCTGGGTGAACGATTTATATTGTTGTGCTTCCTCATGGAAACGATGAAGTGCCTGTTCTTCGGTATTGGGTGGTTCGTTTCTTCGACAGGGTGTCGCGCTAGAAATAGTCCCATGCCGCCAAAACTGTCCTCTTGACGTGGAAATTTTCCTCGAGTGGGACGAGTACTGTAAGCTATGCCTTCGTTAACAGATCAGCTCCGATGAAGTCCGTCTCCATCAGGACTCAAAACTATCCGCAAGTGTGCACTGTGTGTATCATGTGTGGAAGGCAAACATACATACATCATTTGCATTCACATCGCTATCTTCCGCACAACGCTCCAATCCTGACCTGGTGCGATTACCATGATTAGTCCGCATCAAAATGCGGATGCATTGGATTCCAATTCCGCCAATATTAGGGCTCATTGACAGTGTACACCCCTGGCTGTACCAATGCTAGTAGCATACACTATAGCAATGGAATTCGGGAAGTCCCAAGGTAATGAAGAGCCTACACTAGCGAGAGTACGTTTCATGGCAACAGTGAACAGAATCATGAGTGGTGTTCTCAAAAACATTTAAAAAAGCAGGCCAATTCATGTACTGTTGATCACAGAAAGATCGCTGGTCAAAATAAACAGGAGCAAGAGATGTTGCATGAACTCTTATCCAATCAACACGGAAAGCGTCTCAATTCTACGAGAAACTGCGGCGGAACTATTGAATTCCAGGTATCAATAAACAGGAGTCTCGGTCGTATAGAATGTCCTGGTACGTAATCAGTAAATCGGAAGAATGACCAATAGGAGCGGTAACATGCCACACCGATCTAAAAAAACTGCCCGCGAGATATTGCGAAACCGCACTACTAGCCCAACTAGCGTGCACGTGCGGATGAAAATTCATTGCAAGTACTGTCAACCGCACGCAGTAAAATCAGAGATTTTATTTTTCCTCAAGCATGCTCCACCACAATCATATGCTGCAGTTCATTCGCAAAATCACCATTTGGAAATATGGGCCGAGTACCTCGAATAATAGTTTAGCTGGCCTCCTGAAACAGTCTCTGAAGACAACGAATGAAAGCAAACGGGCTGGAAACTTAAGTGCTCGTCAGAAAAAGATGTACGAAGTACGAATCGAGCTCGGTTCCGTCCAGCAAGAGGAGGCGTCGATCATATACTCACCCTCCGACAGATTCTAGAAGAGTGAAGCTGCCTCCAGCAACCAAACAATGGTCGTCTTTCTTTGGTTGAAAGCTGCCTCTGTTGATCGTCGGTCGCTACGACAGTGTCTATGGAGAAAAAGTGCCTCCCTCCCCGTAAAAAGCTGTGCGCCAATTCTCGTAGACACGTGAAGGTGCACGGCAATCCATCGTCTAAGTTCATTTCATTCCAGTGGTACCAGGCAAATTTGTCCTCTCTCGCTTTTTCTCTTCCACTTCGTCATTGATATGACCATGGAAGACTCACTCACAGCTTCTAATGCCTGGCGGTGAAGTGCTTCCAGGACTTTTGCCCACATGTACCAAGCACACAGACGACATGGCTCTTCTTGGACCTGACGTCACCGTAGTGCAGATAACATTAGATAATCTAAATAATCCTGCTTCACGGCTTTGGATGCGCTTCATACCTGCAGCTTCAAGACCAGGTGGGCTGGAACATTTACCTCATACTCACGGATGAGCCGATCGAAGTATCAGACAAATTCGTCTACCTGGATAGCTGTATCAGTCTCAGTGGTCTAGCTAAAGACGATATTCCCATCCGGCAGAAATAACTCGCCCACGATGAGTGAACTGACCACACTCCATAAGTTGCACTGGCTTGGTCAAGTACTCCGTATGCCAGTCGACCGACTTTCTAAGAGAGTCACTTTCGCACAACCAGGAGGAGATAGGAAACGGGTCAGGGAAGGCCCAACAATGATTTGACAACGAAATATAAGAGCCATTACCAGAAAATAAATTGGTCACTGCCGTCTCCCTATACGGGGACTCCGAAATGGAACACATAAATAGTTAGACACGTCGACAGAGATCTCCCTGTCGCGCGCATGCATCCAAGCTGTTTCCTCCAACGCATAACTTCCGCTCCCGATCTCCTTAATGAAAAGTCCACTGTCACTTCTGGATTCACGAGTCAATCATATCAGCTATCACCTCCAACGAGCAGGTATCTACCCAAGCTCCCCAAATAATCGGCGAGGGAAACCGTGATAGCTATAACTACCGCACAATATGTACGCTGTTTATAGCGAAAGATGATGTATGCTGCAATAGTTCCAGTAACTTGACATGACTATGGATGCGCGGAAAAATCGTTCCTTCTTTAGGGCTAAAAGTTTGTGCGTCCCATTGGTGGATGATTTCGGCCGCCCCTGAGTATGTTTTGTTCTTAGAGTGAAACACAGTATATAACTGTTGGTGTTTTGAGAATAGGGGCAAAACGACGTGTATTCGGATGCTTTGTTCACCAGCCGCTAGCAATTCGCTTAAGCAGAACCATGCAGGCACATGCACCCATATCAGAACTAAAATAGTATCACAAGTAATTGACCTAGTTAGGAGAAACGCGGTGGTTTGCATTGTTCCTGAAAATCAGCCAAGAGAGACAAGCGAAAAAGTATGAATTTGGCAATCTCCAGGAAGGGCCAAGATGGGCACAGTGAAACCATCGGTGTCAACCCGCCCTTCCCTTCACCCTAATCACAATATAAGATTTGCGCGAAACGTAACATTCCCCTCACTAAGAAGGAATTAGGTAATGTAGTATGAAACTGCTATCACAATGAATCAAGAAAACAGAATGTGAAGCAATACGGGACATACAATAAAAAATTCTGCATGCACCGAATGAATGCTTGTTATAGGAAGACTGACCTAGTAACTAGTAGAGCATGGCGAATGATGCGCAGCCCGAGGTCGTATTTGCGCTTGATCATACAAATCTTGCACATGATACGCAGCAGTTCGATGATCACGTGAGCCGAAGATAACGTACCAGCTTGAGAGCATGCCCGGAGCTGTTCAATAGCCAACAAAGTGAACTGATAGGAAAGTTGGTATCTACACATTGCATAATAATAGTTTGCAAGCTGAGCGAGGACGAATGCGGCCGATGCGGGTGGGTGAGGTTGGTCGCTCAAGATTTCTGATACAGCGACGGAGGAAGAGGAGGAGGCATTGCGAAAGCAATTCTGAGAAAAGGCAGAGAAGAACAGGTGCGTTCAACCATCAGTGATTCAGAGGACCAGGGCAAAACACTGCAAAATATGGAAGAATGTAACGAAGCCCCATAAACAAGAATCAGAATTGAATCAGATCATTTCTGCGACGAAGCAGGCAGACGAGGCACCGGACGTTGGGAAGCCAAAACTGGACCCACACAGCACAGAAAAAAGTCAACACCAGGGGAAACAGCTGTGTTTACATTTGTGCCCTATCACTGGTTAAGGCGTGAACCTAATGACCGTAGTTAGAATCCAACCGCGGCACCTCGACTGCTTCTGTTTGGCCTTGGGCAACCTGGCAATTAGGCACCGAAAGGGTGCTACAGCTGAGGAATTACTATTTATTATAAAAACAGTCCATTGTTGCGTCTTTCTGCAAATAAAGGCTATACGCACTGAAAATAAATGAAGCTGCTTAATCCTAGACAAATGCAACCAAAAAAAGGAGTTGATTCAAACCCTACAAACAGAAGTTGGTGCCAAAATGTCGTCAGCAAAATCTTGGCCTAGCTCCCTTTTAATAAAGAGATGGGCAAGGGACCAACCAAGGGACAGAATGCCGCAAAGGCATTTAATGGGCGATGGACTGCGGAAACATTGGAACTCGTCCTTGGTCTTCCGCATCGTCATCGATTGTTTGGGTCCAAGGTTTCCAACCGACTACCTTTACATTACTTTTAGGCGATTATCTCTTGAGCCAGGATAGATCAGGTCCGGGTAGGTTTCGGATGGAAGGTGCCTAGGAGCAGCTGGTGGCTATCATTTCTGCACAAACGGTGATCCACTGCTGGCTTTGGTGTTGGGGGACATGCGGAGACGAATATCTTTATCGTCCCGAACTACTGTCATCTGCCCGTGATATATATGCAAATCTTGGCGTAATGAATGTCGAAGCCATTATGGAGTCAACGTAGGCATGGCAGGTCATGACAACGTTTTCGGATCTCATCAGGCAACGGAAATTCGGTTATCATCGGAGATACCAGTAGTAAGAAAAACTTCGACAAAACTGAGTGAAGACAAGTCTCAACCCTATTTATTGTGCTTCATATTGCCCCAAAAAATGCTCCTAATCGTTGCGAAACCAGTACTTCCAATTAGGCGCCGACCTATTCGCATAATGATACACATTGTAGCGGGATATAGCTTGCTCTACTGTGCGTCCTAATGGGCTTACGGCTTTCATATCCGACTGAAGGAGACAGGTAAAAACTGTCTGTGGGATGAGCCAAGCAGATATTAGCGATGGTACATAATCCTGCTCTTTCAGCGAACAGACCAATAACTCATCAAGCCATCTTGAACACAGGATGACAAATATCAAGTCAACCTGAACATTGTGACGGTATGTTCAAGTTGAGACACCGATCGAGATGTACATTACTGGAACCTACCCCAACAATCAGCAGTCAGTCTAGCAGGCATAAACCACGTACCAAGGGTACGTTAGCTGTAACTGCTATAGTTTCGGTCACGGGAAAATGGGAGAACGTGAGATATGGTCAAGCATTGGAGAGGATGGCATAACCAATTAGTTCGGAAACTGGACAGCTACGCATTGAAGGCAATAGCTTTGATGCAGGAGCGCTGCCGACTGCGTCATTATCATCATCACCATTGTCAGCTGTAAGAACCGCGTACTTGTCGTACAGTGGTTGCAGCTTCCACAGTTTCGTTCACCGATGATTTGGGGAGGTGGGGGAGGTAGCTGCGCATTGGAGGCGGGAGCTGATAGATTGGTGCGTAAATACAGCACTCTCAGTGGACTGTCAAGTGGGGGGATTGGGAAGGGAGCTATGAATTGAAGGCAATAGCTTGGATGCACGAGCGCCATTGAGGGCGCGATTGGGCAATGTCTGACAATGTCTCTAACCATTGATGTGGCCCGTCTCGGGGTCCCCATCCAGAAAGGTGACAATGACCAGCGCAGCTGAGATTGCTGGTAATGGCTTTCACACTTCGCTGCCAAGTCATTGTTTGACCGCTCCTGGCTCGTTTCCACCCTTCACGTGGTTGTGCGAAAAGAACCCTTCGAGGAAGTCTGTCGACTGGCATACGCAGCACGTGACCAAGCCAGCGCAACCTATGTAGTGTGATCAGTTCATCTATCGAGGGTGAGTCATTTCTTCCGAATACCATTC
>SJOL01000916.1:12682-24203 GCA_004794785.1 Opisthorchis felineus | reverse complement strand
TTCCACGCCATATATTCCACGAGTCATCGCTTCTGGACCACCGGACACACGGAGGGAGAAATGTGAAAGAGCTGAGTTCATCCTTGGCGTTCTGAGATGCATAACCACGCTTGTGTCTTGTATGCGTGTTTCGGAGACACAGCGTACATCAATTTTAAGGGAGTATAAGGTTTCAACAAGCATTGCCTGTTTGCCAATTTGACATCGAGTACGGACATTAAAGGCTCCCATATAGAAAGGATCTCGTGGATTTAGAAGGGTGTTATTTTGTTTAATGTTAATAAGCAGTGAGGAGCATAAGGCCCTTCGGTCAGATAACCGATAGTCAATTGACCCAGTGACGCTTGCTTGTGTGGTGGGAAGGGGTTGGGGAGGGACATCGGTGGACATAGAACTGTGCGGGCAAATGATACTTCCCGGTTGCCCAGGCTGAGGAAGGGGGTTTGGTTGAGTTAACCCACCTTGAGCCTTTGACTCAAAAGTCTGACCCACAAGGCAGTGGGAGGATGTATGCTTTTGTTCGGGGACCCCGCCCCTAGCCTTTAACTCAGAAGTCTGACCCGCGAGGCAGTGGACAGTGGGGTTTTCTTTGGGGACCCTGCCCGGAGCCGATGACTCAATAGTCTGACCTGCTCGGCTCAGGGGGGTTGGCCTAACCCGAGGGCGCAGGGAGTAGGGCATTACTGTCTCACTCCTGATGCGGCAGGTGTTTTTTGAGTAGCACCGGACTCTTTGGTTTTAAAAGTATTTCGACCGTATTCAATAATGCGCCGGCGGTCACGGTCAACCGTTGGGCGATCGGGGTGTGCGGTTTTTAGGGCCGAACTTTTCTAACCCGTCCTTCTCGGGGAAGGCAGCATCGCTGCTTCCATGAATATGGATATGCTGGTCGCTTGGGGGAAACACCTTAGTGCCTTCACACTCCTATCGCAGATGACAGTATGACTTTACCGTCAGACCGCTTCGTAGCACGATTACTCGTAGTACGGGGTCTCGCTGCTCTTGGTCTGACTGCTCCCCTTTGGCCTTCCTGGCATGGTTGCACCTCGTGGAACGACGTTCCAGCCAGTGTAGCCCGCGGGATCATTGCAGCACTCAAGCCCGACCACCACGTCAAGGTGGCAGCTTTAGGCTGACTGCGTGACTTACCATGTCTACCCATGATAATTCGATTGTTTCCGTACATGCTTAAATAAGCTGAACTTCCCGTGAGTTGTGTAGCAGATGTGCACTGACAGGGTGCTACAGCTAAACTATTTCACTCGATTTCCGGTAACGTCGTTAGGTCCTAGAATGGGTATTTAGCTATGGGGGACAGTCGAGTTTATCAAGAGAAGTCAGTCAACTCACCTCGGGTAGAACCGGTGGAGGTAGGATGAAATCTTCCGAACTGGTCGAAGCTACTGCATCACCAGCTGGACCAAGTTGGGATGAAAAGGATGTCGATGGTGACCTGGGAGGAACCGACAGATCCGTGAAAGACGCATCTGGCGATCGTGAAGACGAGCTCTTACGAGAGCTACCCATAACAGGGCTGATGGAATATCCTTCTAAGCATGGAGGAAGAATGAGCTGGGATGCAGGAAGCTTTGTGTCCGGGCCGAATAACAACAGACTGAACTGTTTCATAGACTTAAGAAGGTTCGGGGCTTCTTTTTGAAAGACATATTGATCTTCCGGATCCAGATACATATTGTAAGCATTCATAGCACGTAGCATGCTTGAAAAAAAAGAACAGATCGGATTGCCAGCTATACCATATTAGAGAGATACGTTCATATCGCCCTGCTCAAAATCACAAGCAGATGTAATGTGTTAAACATCATTAAAAAACCTCATTGGAAAATCTCAAGTCACCTATAATGGTGAATCAAAAAAAGTTTAATGATCAGACGTTGAAACAAAACAAGCGGTAAGTATTGGACAAGTAAAGTCGGTTTCCAAATGAGGTTCTGCTCCCACCCACCCCATAGGACGCTCGCACCATCATAACAAATCCAAAAGCAATGATAGGCTCTTCCTCCCCTGAAGTCACAACAGTAGTGGCCGGTTTGTCATTTTAACCTTCGGAGAACATAACAATGCCAGCTACTCCAATCGAAACCAAGGCACTTACACACAGAGAGCTTCGCACTCCAAACGGAGCTGTGCCCGATGATGACCACATGCGGAGAAGAGCTTTTTCACCGTTGAATGTACCGCTCGAACCGCCCGGCAAGCATGTACGTACTCTGAGCAGTCACATAGAAAATTAGCTACTTTCAGGCCAAACAGTGCCGCACAGGTAACATCCGCAACGGTTTCCTGGTTCACACAACTGGCCTGTGACAGCAACTCGTTCATATTGGATAATAGTTGCAGTGAAAGCTGATGAGGCGGCACGAGAGGGCATTGATCAGGATGTCTGTTGAGTATATTCGAACAGGAAGTCACTGAAAACAAAATGAATAAGATATGTAGTAAGAGATTACTATGAACGATCAAAAGCTGAAATTTTGATAGGAAGGACAACGCGGTACCAAAATATTCAGTTAGCCTGTGTTTTTTTTTTTTTTGGGGGGGGGGCGACTCTGCTAAGTTGTTAATCCAAACCTAAATCCTGAGTATAAACTTTGACTTTGATGACCAGAAGAGAAAATGAGGACTGATTAAAAAGCACCAATGGCCACAGAAAACTAACTGACAATCTAAGTCCGGCAGGTTAACTGAGACGTTTTGGCAGTGAGAATGAGCGTGATCGGGCTTATGAAAGTAATGCGCCATCAGCAGGATTGATCCAGCGCCCCTCGCGAACCGCATCTGACATAATCTAAGTGCACAACGGCAGGCGAACTTCAGCTAGGTAGTTCCACTAGGAAATGAAAGCATGCGCACTACTGGAATCGGTTACGCACCACGTCCCGCAGGGTTGCGAACTACGTGTAAGCAGGACTTAGTGGAACCCAATTAGGAAGGAGCGAAGATCCCACGGTACTCCGTTTGACTGTAGGCGCTTTCATTTCACATTGCTATGTCACGGATTGTCCTCCACGAACCTTCCGCCAACAATCGCTTGGAACGGAAAAATAACCTTTTCATGGGCCATGCGGAGCACATGCCCCAACCATATTAACCAGGTAAGTTTAACCCGCTGCTCTAACGATCCGGAGACGTTAACAAGATCCCCTTACGTATCACTTTGTTCGTACTCGCTGCAACTAGATAGCTCTTCCCTTGCTACGGATACACAAGTGATCGAAAGTCTGAAGACGCCTTGGGTCTTCAGCTCGAAGGGGCCAAGGCGGACAACTGCAAAGAACGCTCTTACCTTACCTTATAAAAACGGACTTCAGCAAAATTCGTTCCTGACGCCAAGTGATGCAAGTTGGCGGACGCTGCCCGAGCCCTGAATATCCGCACATCGACCTCATCCGCTATAGTACAATCACCGTATGTGCAGCAACCAAGATATGTGGACCAACCAACAAAGCCATTTGAACTTTCAGAGAGGCAAAAGAGGATAGAAAATCCTGGAGTAATACTTTTCAATCTAAAGGTGTAAAATTCCTACCGAAGAACGGGACCACATCCGATGGTCTCCTTACAGTACTTTGCGCGCGAGTTAAACAACGAAGCGATGTCATCCGAATGATCCAATTTCATTAACTCCTCCCCGGACGTGATATCAATACCTAGATGGTGCTTTGGGATCTGCACTCCATGATAATGTGGATGACGAAAGTGAAAATAAATACAGCGAAAAAAAGACAACCCTGACGAGCTCTACCAGTTGTGAGGAGGCTTTTCAACAGTCTACTGCAAACTCCAACCCGACTGGAGATATGGAAATACAGGTTATTAATCAAGGTGACCGCAAGAGTGCGTCATTGTGCGGCGGTGAATCTCCAGCTGTGGTTATGGCACAGTCAGACTGAATGGACTGGTGCACATGACAAGCGAAATGTCCGCGTGCTTTGTCTTATAATAGATGTACTTTTTGCGCAGATTTCCACGTGAATACTTTTACGGTGCTGGGCTACAAATACAGTTACATGTGCTAAGGAGACACGGTCCGGAAGATACTGAGTTACTGGGTGCTGAACCTTCACTAGGCTGTCTAGAGGTAAATCAGTATGTGCAACAATAGACTGTTACTGAAAACGAAGTTTAATTGTGATGGAGCAGCTTCGGAACTGTTTGCTTATGTCATTTGGCTAATCAGGTTACCGCACGGAGTTAAACGACCGCGAAAAAACAACTATGTCTGTACGCAAAGAACCATACCTTGACCAGTTGGATCACAAATAGAAGAGAACTGCACATGTTGCATCCAGGATATAACGAAGATTTGTATGTCTCTAGAAATTCGGTGAAAAAACTGAGTTAACAACTAACCTGCAAACTTCATACATTCGCTCAAAAATGTATGGATTCGAAAGAAAGTTGAACACCACTTGTAAGTCAAAGGGCACATTCTCACTGGTGCAGTGACGGTGAAAAAGTACGTGGCTCATTGGAAGCCAAAAAACAGAGAACATCTGAGCAGTCGCATGAACAAAAGTACAGCTGACTTACTGTGCCAATCAACTTGCGAAACAAATGCGCAGGCAAACTCAACAACAAGTCTGTTGTCATATGAGGGGGCGCAGTCTTTGCTAGATTTATTAGACAAAGTGTTTGAAGGGAAAAATCTCTCTGAAGAACCATGCTTTGGAGTCGTCGCGAAATGTCGTAAGTATGTATAGTGCCATAAACCGTGTGCAAACGTCGCCGGTACTCAAAGTGATGTGACTGAAAGAATGTCTCGAGATCCAAAGGGGACTCGAAAGGCAGCAGGTGTGAAAAGAGGGGGAAACAACCATGCAATCGATCGTGAAAAGTGGAGTCCGGTGGCACATTGTTAAATGCAATCTTCGTCAGGTAAACAATGGATGATGTGGTGCTGTCTTGTGACATGTTGTTGGGTCCGGAATACCTCAAACAACGGTTGGGGAGGTGTCACCATATATTGGTTTAGTCTACGTGATTTATGTCCAAACTTCACTCATAAACATCAGAATCCGTCAGCGTAAAAATGAATTCTACAAGGAAAGGAGAAAACAATGGTTAACATATCGCAAGGAAACATTGTACAGCTCGTGGGAAGCATATGCGGGTAAGAAATCGGAACTGTCCATCGTTTTACACTGAATCAACCCAAAGAGATATTGGTAGGGGTCGGTCGGTGTCGTCGACGAGAGGGGAGAACTGAAGGTTTGGTTACTTGCCTTCATATCCGCCGTCGGTAATTGTGCTGCCCATCGTATCCTACTTCGGAAGCAGAAGTGGGCCGCCGTCCGCGCAGACCCTATCGAATAGGGTCCGCATTGGTAGCTTCGGTAAGTGGTGCTTGTAGAACCAGTTAATATCCCAGCAGTAGGTAAAGGCAACAGACGGTCACCATCATCTTCTTCTTCTTCAGCTCCAAGCGGTTTACATTTGGTACAGTGGTAATAGCTGTCACAGTTTCATTACCGATTAAGTGGGTAATAATAACCTATCATTATTAGTATTATTATTATCTGAGTAAGCGGGAGAGGATAGCTACACACTTGGGAAAGTAGCTGACGTAATTCACGAATAAATCCAGGAATGACAGAAGACTTTTAAGTGCGGAGATCGGGATGGGAAACCACATATTGAAGGTAATTGTCTGGATGCATGCGTACCATTGAGTACGCGGCTGAGTCAAGTCTATCAATGTCTCCAACCATTGGCGTGTCCCGTCCCAAGGTCGGCCTCTAAGGAGAGAGTAATGACCACCGCAGTTGAGTTTGCAGGTGATTATTATTTTTGGTTCATTTTTTTGGGCCATCGTTTACACACGGAACAATCAGTCAATCAATTTACCAGCTATACAATGTGAACCATATGCATATTGGTTTCAGCTGCTACAGTTTCGATGACCGCGAAGTGGGAGAGTGTAGGACATACAGCCAAGCCTTGAAGACGATAGCATGTTTGGTTCGTTCGGGAACTGGGTAGCTACGCATTGAAGGCGATAGCTTTGATACATGAGCGCCACTGACTGCGCCATGGGGCCATTTCTGCCAGTGCAATTAACCGTTGGTGAATTGAGTCCCGGGGTCCCCATCCAGGGAGGCGGCAGGTGTCAGCTCGACTCGGTTTGCTGGTTAGTGTTTTCAAACTTCGTTGCCAGGTTATATATTGTCCACCGCTTGGTCGCTTTCACTCAGCACAGGGCTGGGTGAAAAGAGCTCTGCGAGGCAGGCGGCGTTCATGTCCTAACCAGCGTAACCTATGAAGCGCAGATAATTTATCTATCGTGGGGGGGGTTCCCTCTTCCAAGGAACAATGGCTAGAGGATTGGCAGGTAGGTTGTTCGATGGGTGGGGAGGGGTGGGTGCGAGGGCCGGTGCGCAAAGAGCTGCAATGGAGAGTGATACTTCCCGGTTGCCCGAACCGAAAATGGTTTGGTTGAGGGTACGGCAGTGAAGCATCGGTGTTGAACACTGGTGTCATGCTGTCGGTGATGGTTTGGTTGAGGTGCCCCGCCATGAGCCTTTGACTCAGAAGTCTGACCAATAAGGCACTGGAAGGATACAGGGTTTTGTTAGGGGACCCCGCCCTTAGCCTCTGACTCAAAAGTCCGAACCACGAGGCAGCGGTTGTTAGGGTTTGCTTGGGGGAGCCTTCCCGAAGCCACCGACTCAATAGAATGACCAACTTGGCAGTAGGGAGCCGACCTGGCCCGAGGACGCAGGGTCTCACTCCTTACGCGGATGCGCACAGCAGGTGCTCTTGAGCACCACCGGACTCTTTGCTTTTAAAAGTATTCCGACTGTATTGGACAATGCGCCGAGGGCTGCGGTCAACCGTTGCACGGTCGGAGTGTGTGGTTTTTAGGGCCGACTATTTCTAACCCGTCCTTCCTCAGGAGAAGGCAGCATTGCTGGCGACATGCTGGTCGCCTCAGAAAAACGCCTTAATGCCTTCACATTCCTATTGCAGAGGACAGTACAAAGTTACCTCCAGAGCACCTGGTAATGCGATTTCTGGCTGTTCTTCGTCGGCCTTATTGGTATGGTTGAAACTTGGGGAACAAGGTTCCAACCGGTGTAGACCGCAGGATTATTGTAGCACTGATGCACGACAACGACAAGGTGACAACCGTAGGTAAGGATGCAACACGCAACGTACTTGAAACGTACCGCAATCCCGAGTTCCTCTGCTTGGATTGGAAGCCGGGTTCGTTTGGCTGAGGGCACCTTAATTCGACATGATGTGTAGGTGCAGACACCTTGTGGTTGATAGTTTTTCTTGAGTACATATGGCCCTTGCGCACTGAACCCGTACCTTCCGTTTCCTCTCCACTCTTACTAAGGATTACTTCCCTCATGGTTGCATGGTAGTAAAGGGCAAGTACGTATTACGCAAGTTGAAAAATGAAGACGATTATTGTAAACGGCGTATTCAGCGACCGCATGTCCAGAAGCATTGTAAACGCATTGTAAACGCATTGTAAACGACAGGACGTCTCAGTCAGTTAACCTAAAAACACCTGCGCCTTATCTTCCTCCTCAAAAATGAGAACAATGTCGCCTGCATATTCCAGATCGAAAAGGTTTTCGTCAGGTTCTGGAGACCTAGCCTTTGTCTCATTATCTCGTTGACAAGAAATTGAACAGGAATGGGGAGAGTGGGCATCCTTGTGAGAAAGCTTTTGGAGGGCTCCCCATATACGCCTGGTCTGAGAACACAAAAATATGGCATTGACAAACTTCTGCGGCATTCCTTGCTGAGCAGGCGTGTTACGGAGAATAGAACGGTCAACAGGGCCAAAAGCTCAGGAATACCAAAACTGTGAGTCGCTTACATGTATGGTGTTGTTCAGCACCTGACGTAGTGTGGAGATGTGGTCAACGCGACTGCTACCAAACCGAAATCCAGCCTGTTGCCCTCAAGCCAGTACCTCACGGGTCACCACAAGGCGGCGAAGGACAAGTGATGCCACGGGTCTCGTTACAATTGGGATTAGTTGTAGCTCACTGAAACTCACTGAGATCCGTCAACTCCACCAAAATCGCCTCAGAAAGGTCGTCGAGTCTCGTCGACGTGGATCCGCGTCAAAAAACAGCTGCCAGTTAAACGCTCAAGCAGCCAGTCAGCGACGACCGATGATGCCTGGCATGTTTCAGAAGTAAATCAAGTAAATCAACCAACCGAACGGATAGTCTGGATTCAAGGTGCTCAAGGATGAACAAGTGCAGCGACGTTCTCCGTGCTTTTGTACTCGTTTGCTTGTAATGAACCTGTTGTGTTCCTGGTTGATAATTTTTTTGCCAAGGTACTGGAGCCGAGATCGCAGTTTGTTGCCTACACTAACTTAGGACAGTGGATTAATATCTTTTCGGTGCATACCTGCCATGTCTGCAGAAGGAACCCCCAGGGGTTGACATACTGTTAGGTTGCCTAAACCCAGACAGAACAATCGAAATGTTATTGGTGGAGTTGAACCAAGGGTCTTCCAGTCAATGACCTCAAAGACTGTGCTACATCAAACCCGAAGACAAACGCGCTAGGCATGGACCTGGAACTAGTGACCAGCACCGATCAAGCTTGAGCTCGAAGCGCACGATGTTGATGGCCTGATCCGCGCCGTGAGGTACCTCATTCCAAGAACTGACTACCGTGTTGGAGTAGTTGTGAATTCCCCCTAGGTGAATTTTCTTGTGGTTTCCTCCTTAGTCTCATGTACGATTTCCTGAACATCAGATTGCAGCGGGGCATCGGTGTTGAACGCTGATATCATACTGTCTATGATGGTGATGATGATGATAAGCTCTATCCCTCAGTCCAGGAAGCGGTCTAGTGAAGCGTCTCTGAGCCGCTTTCATAGCCGCAAAATTCTTCTCTAGATAAACTACCCATGCCTGACAAACAACTCGTAGAAGTATAAGCACCTCAAGCAATTGCCAGGGGGCAACGATCCCTTCAGGCGGTGTCGGTACACAGCTTGCTGGGTTGACAATCATTAGTAACTTTAACACACGGGTCCAGCCCTTCCCTGACAATAGTTGTACGAACCGATCTCACCTGCGTGCCTCAAGTGAGACAGTACATGATTCATTGTCAACCATGAGAAGCTTACATTTAGCTACGTTGTTGAACGCTATACGTATTCCGGAAGTTGCATTAACTCTGACAGCAGTGTGACAGACGGAGTCAACATACGAGGAGACGAAGAGACCCGCCGTCAAAAAGAGCCTGGACCTTACAGTGCCGTGATAGTTTGTGTCCATCCATGACCCACTGAGCTATACTGGGGGATATGCAGGCGGAACTCATAGAATATTTCATACCAGGTTCCTCAGTGGGTGGAGGTAGGACCAACACAGTCTCCTGGCCCTCCAGGTTAATGGTTGGGACAAGTGTGACGACTTGTACCTCAAAAAGGAGATATACTAACATATTCAGCCAAACACCACTGCCTTGCCGTCAGGCTTTTGAGCTAAAGGCTTTGGTAGAGGATCCCAATCGTCCGCCTGTCTTGTTGTGGGTGTCCTGGCAGTAACCCGACCCACGCACAACCATGAATTACACATGTACACGTAGTCTCATGATACATCGGACTTATTTGCTGCATACAGCCGGCGAGTAAGCGAAAACATGCTACCGTTGACGCCTCCATTCTCCCCTTTTCACACACTTTTTCTTCGTCCTCCACCAAACACAAATAAAACTCTCTTTGCAGTTCCATCCGTCAGTACTGAAAACGCCGTCGGTTTTGCCTGAAACGTCAATCGGGGCTGACAGCCTCCGCCATCTCGAAATCAACCTTCAAGACTCGACACCCGTTCTATGTGATTTATTTAATGTTCGCGTCCTGAAGCAAGCAAAAACACGCTGCCCTTGCTCTCACATCGGACCCGCTTGATATTGATATGCGCTGTACATGAGAAACAAGAATTCAAGATGCAAGCACAGTGGTTGAGCTGCTGTCCCATCACTCTCCATTCGTTTCCGGTCGCGAACCTCTGGCGATCCAGAGCGCACTGCGGCAGGATGTGCATGGGTCGGTATCGTCCCAAGTCACCGGGTGGAAGGATCCTTGCTTGACTGGATACCCGCTGATAGTCACCTCCCTGCAGCTAGTCTGACAACGTCCGTGAAGGAGTCTCACAAGCGGGAAGTTGATCGCTGTCTGTTTGTTGTCTTTTCAAGCCCATCCGACTATAGGTCTGACATTATCAAAGACAAGTATTATGACGTCTTGAGTGTACGCTCAGATATCGTTGTGGTTGCCGGAGATCTAAATGCACAAGTTGGCAGACTCAGCGTATCTGAGACTCAATTAGGTGGTCGACCAGGATTGGTCTCTGTACGTACGGACAACCGCGAACGATTGCTTCGGCTATGTGCTGACCGCAGACTGATTTTATGCAATACCAACCTCCGAAATAACCGAAGTCGTCTGGCGACATGTTGTCCACCGACAGCGTGCCACCCACGGGCCTAAGGTGCTCAAATTGGTATCAGTTATCGATAGCGCGGGTCAAAAAATGACCACCGCTCATTTAGGAACACACATATGAATTCCGACCACACACTCAACCAGAGTTGCATTTCTCTTCGTTTTCCAGGACCGCTTATGGTGCGGACAAATTGTTTACCAACTGAGAGACTGGCAGATCCCGATGTTAGACGGAATGGTCCTCTGGAGTTGTTGTGTTCAACAAGGGATGGAGTGCAACGATAATCAGAATAAGAGTGGAAAAGACTGAGGGCCCGGAAGCTAGGCTTTATTCATCCAAAACTTTGACACTGAGAGCTGAAACGAAAAAAAGTGATTTAGCAATGAACGATGAGATGTTTGAAAAACAGAACAAATATACAACAGGAGTCTCTTCCAAATACTCCAACGTCAGATGTCAATTCGTACTGGAACGTGATCGCCATAACCTTGCGGTGCGAGGGAGTTTGCCTGTGGTATGGCGCTGCCAGAACCGCTGAAACACTGGATATCAGACAGAATAATGGCACCGCTTGATTCTCTGCGGAGTGTTCTAGCCTGTCCGAAACGTAATTCAACCTGGTGAATTACCGGACGTCAAGTGGAATTTGAAGTGCGTGCCGCCTATGAAGCCTGGTGGACACAGAATGCTAAGGAATCGGAAGAGGTGCAAAATGGAATATTAATTCGGTTGAATCGTGCAACCGGTCCCCGGAAACCGCCTGTGAGCGAAACCATCAAGGATCAAATTGGTGCAATCATGTTTAATGAACAGAGGCGCCTCGACCACTGGGAAGAGCATCTTGGGCAAAAAGTCTCATCGCGGGATTCCAACAACGCACTCAACCAGAGTCGTTTCCCCCTTCGTTTTCCAAGACCGCATAAAGTGCGCATAAGTGGCTTAAAAATGAAATAAATAAGTTGTTCAGCTGCAGCACCCTTCCAGTGCCTAGCTGACATGCCACCCGAAGGAAGCACGAGGGCTAGGATACTGCCAGGCTGCTTAAGCCCATAGAGGGAAAGTCAAGA
>SJOL01000909.1:25804-83661 GCA_004794785.1 Opisthorchis felineus | reverse complement strand
TTATGAAGTCAAGATCGGCAAGGCCGAGTTCCGTTGAAATCGCTAAGGAAGACTAACAAATTTACGGGCTGATGCACAGAACCGAGGGTCTTACCCAGGCTTTTTCGGTGGTGTTGGTTCTTGCCGTTAGGCGGCTTCCGTTCACTTGAAATTTGCAAGCGGAAGATGGTTGTAGCAGCACCCCAAAATTCTCAGGTCGTGGCGGGAAGGTTGCCAGCGCAAGAACTCACATGAAACACGTCTAAAAGCGCTTTGAACTGGGCAATATATGCAGCGTGAACATCAGTAAGAAGACGGTTCATCCACGCACTAACCACACGAAGTGAGAAAAAGTGTTACCTAATAAAAGCGTGCGCTGTGAGCTTGAAAAACTTCCCATATTCTTGCCGTGTATTAGTTAGGGCATCGGTGAAAAATTTAATATCCAAATCTCGTTTAAACAGGAAATGAGTAAGTATTGGGTCCCCTCGGGGGTGAAGAATCTTCAGGTGAAAAGAGGTGAAACACCGCGAGACGCGCTTCATAGTCAATGGATTCGAGTTAAGCAACCATCTTTGAATGAGGGTTACGTCTTTTTTGCGTCCTGCGTGAACAGTTTGGCTGGCATATCCAGGAAGCGGTCTAACGTCCATGCAAGTAATACGGAGGAAAGGGGGCCGAATCATCCGTGGAATGATGAATGCTTTTTGAGCTGACTTTTTACGGTGCGGTAAGAAGGAGAGCCATATACCTTAGCTGTTTTTGTTATCTACCTCGGTAGTGTCTTGTGGTCCAAAGTCATTTTGCACTACGAACGAGTTCAATGAACCTCTTTTGAACGTCATTTGCACGCAATTTTTGCCGCGCAGAGGAAGCTACTGGTCCAGGGACCACAACTTTGCCTGGGCTGAGATTCCTTTGGAGGGAGCTTGCGTTAGAAATTCAGGATTTAAGGTCGTCCTCAAAAAGTAGACATGGACTCGAAAGCACAGCTGGAAGGTTGGTGACGCAGATCAGCAGCCGGTTGGTCCCAAAGCGGAGCTATAAGGTACTCCAGTGCAGATCGGTGTCAAAGAAGAATGGGCTGAGCCCTCAATCACCCGGAATGCTCTACCTATAGGAACGTCTTATTCTAGCGTAGAACTTAGATCCGATATGACCCGAGCATTCGGAGCTGAGTAATGTGCAGATGTCGATCAAATGCTTTTGAGAAGCTAAACAATATGCCGACCGATGTGAGTCCGTCCTCTTTGGCTTGGGTTACGCCGTTCATAAGTATGAACGTGTTTGTCACAGAAGAATGGTTTGAGGGGAATTAGTGTCGTCCTGGGTACATCAATTTTTTGACACTAAGGCGATTTAAGATGACCCGCTTCAGAATGCGTTCCATCACCTTGCACGGTATGCTCATTAGTTTTATAGGTCTGTAGCTACGGGGCGGTAAGAGGTCACCGTATCAGTGGGTCGACGTGGCAATCGCTTCCTCCCAAGAAGAAAGATGGTTGTCTTTGCCGAGCTACTGAAGGAACATCAGGCAGAAATGCGTCGCCAAAGCGAGCAAAAACTTCTTTAGGATTCTTGGACTGACGTCGTCTGGCCCCCACGCGCTGAAAGGGTTTGCCTTGCACAAGAGTTGACGAAAATCCTGCCCAGTGAAGATCAAGTTGATTGGAGGCTGGTTGTAGCTACTCCTTGCGAAGATTAGATATGGAGCAAAATAGGGACTTGCACAGTGTTCCCTGTAGGCTTCACATACCACTACTAATCACTCGTAGGTTCCTCAAATCTGTCCCTCATTGAGTGGGTGGTTGGCTTGTTTCTTTGACAGCGTCTCATGAACTCAACTAGTACACTATCGTTTTTCTGGGCGAGGTCTAGTACCGTCTCCTGTTTTGGTATGTTCCATTGGTAGATTTCTGGTTTAGATTACTTTTGCATCTTACGAAATGCCAGATCACCCGTCTCCCGTAATTATCTTCTTAGTGACTAGTTGGGACCTCGTTCCCAGAAGACACGGAGTCCTCTTGAAGAGCTTCAGGACCGTTCGACTGGGTTCTGAATACTTTGGAATGGAAACCGCATCAGATTCTTGAATTTTCTGGATAATGGTCTTGTATGACTTTTCTACTGGAGCTGGCCCAAGTCTGGACTGGACAAGGAAGATACACATCCCTGATAAGTCTGCACAATCGAAGTTTTGAATCCATATTTAAGGTTTTAGGTTCCCGGCCCAGCGGCTAATGAAATTAAAAGTCGGGACACAATGGCCACTATGTTTCACTGGAGATTTAATTAACAACCGATCAACAAAGTGTCTTTCGTTGACGATGACAGGATCCAGTGTGAATGATAGACAACCCGCGTTATACCTAGCAGGTGCTTTGATATACTGCTTCCGAGAGCTCTGTGGAACGACTTTGCTCAACGCCGGCGAAAGGAGTACACTAGACCGCATGTGTAGGAACTCTGTCCACGAGGCCTTTGGTGCGTTAAATTCACCTACCAGCGAAAGCATTAGCTGAACGAGAGTTGCAAAAGTGCTTCCATTGGGGACAGGCTGTCTTCCGGCAGGCTTGAGTAGCAACGATAGACGACGCCGAGGGGAAAATCGGTCCCACGCAGCGGAATTTGAATACAGTGTGTCACATAAAGGCTAAGTAGTAGTATCCGAGAGAACGGTCAGAGAAGGCAGGGCCTCATTTAGTTATGAACCGATTCTACCCACCCTCCTTCGCTTCGAGCCAGTTCGGAAAATTGATTAGCCGTCTAAAGTGAGCCAGGTTTCTGTAAGTGTGATTACGGACGGTTATTCAAGTCATCCGGCTGTTGAATGTTGAGAAGCTTGTTAAAAAGACTGACCCAGCTCGGGAACAAACACTTCAACACCATTTCTGCTGATGCCAAAGGTGGAAAGTTGAGAGGTGGGTTGCCACTGGGGAGGTCAGAAGATTCAATATTTCTAAGCCGAGTTTTGTTCTGGGGCATCAAAGGTTCCCCTACAAAGCGGGTGTCTGCTTCCTGCCTTATTGGGATCCAGGTCCAAGGTCCCAGAGCGATATTTGCTGCCTAAAATGCCAACTGCAAAAGACTGTTCGGGTGCTTTAAACTTCGTTGTTGTTTATGTTGTAGCAGAGACGTTCTTGGGTGGTTCTTGAAACTTTGCGTTTTAGGTCCCTTAAAATGGTTCATAATAGTACCAGAGTGGGGATGAAGCCGGACTTAGGACAGAAGAAAGAGCCTGAAAGCTATAACTTGGGTTAGCCTACACTTCGGTAAGGAGAATTGAACAGCTGTGTGTCCTAATTCGGCGGGGGATTTTCTAGGAAAGTGGCCATTGTGTGTAGCCTCACCTGAAATGTCATATGCATATTTAGTTCACTGACAATTTTAGTGTGGACAAGCTAGTGGGCGTGTTAGAAAATAGAGCGGACCTGCGTTCCGCGAGGAGCGCACACCAAGGTCTAAATACTGTAAGCCAAGACGAGGCCATAGTTCCTCAAACTTGAGAACCATGCTACATCCTCCGATCACGCGCAGTGCACGCACGTCAAATAGTAGATCTGAAAATGCGCAATGAATGAAATTATTGCTTGTTTTCAGGGCCACTCATTCACACACACTGCAGTGTGCTGTGCTTCTGCTTGACATGGCGTTTTACACCAACGCTTCGTCATCGTTTAGCCATTGTGCGCACGCTCTGTTTGCTATTTGCTAGTTTAACTGACTGAGCTGTTTTAACGACCGGGCTTCCCTCAACCAGATAAAATATCTGATAGCTGGAGTAACTTTTTAATGCACCGGCCACAATAATGACTGCTTGATGGCTTGCTACATTGCGAATCTGGTAGCATGTACGAGGGATCAAAACCTCATGTGGTGGCCGGGTATGCCCTACAGGGAGTGTCGGTCTGATGCGTTGCGCAATGGTGCGTTGGTATACCTTCACCCCTCCAGTTGCAGGGGTCTTTCGCCCATCGCCGGTGGTTCTGAGCCTGGTCTTTATCACAGAAAATCCTCAAAAGAGCACCGCTGTTATCTGTTTGCAGCCTCTGGTTTGGACTTACCTCAGTTTTCATTATTCTGGTAACGCGCCGAAATGCAGGCGAAGGATAATCGTTTTTCGTCTGATTGAAAAATGCGTAAAGGTACTATGTGACGCTTACGGCTAAAATGGACATGCAAAGCTGTTGCTTCCTTCATAGTTGTTGGGTTTGCACCACACCAAGTAAACTTTGTCAACCAGACATAAAACACACGCTTGCGCCTCCTGTTTCCCGAAGGCATTACGTACATGCAAAATATAAAGACCTTGTAATTCCCTGATAACTAGCAATTAGAGCTAGCGCCTGTTAGCGAATTTTGCCATGCACCACGCGCTGCCTGGAGCTGATAACAACAACCCCGTAATTCTCGAACCATATTTTTAACTTTCTGTTCGGTCCTCGTAGAGCCTACCAGTTGAACTACCTTACCTATCCAGTATCTCGCACAGCCATTCACTATCTCTCTGCTGTCTCTCTTAACATTATTCTTTCCTCTGCACAACGGATACACTCTGACTAGAATGCATCTCAGCAAAAAGCTACTACCGCTCCCTGTCTAACCTACTCTGTAATAGTCCGCTCCAACTAATCCAACGGCTAGCCTCCCTGCCCGAAACCACGTCGGTTACGTCCTCATCTTCCCAAAATTACTCAACTACTTTCGCCTGCTGATCGATCGGTGGTCAGTGCAAACACGTGTTACAAATCTTACCACCACTGCTGGGCTCTTATATCGCCATCTGAGTGTACTGCATATTCGCCTAGCAGAAGCACACCAATAGTTATTTGTTGTGTCCTAATGCTACATCGCCAACCTCAACTAGCCTTTGGGTACTGGATCAGCCAAAAAATCCGCCCTTTCGTAGGCTCATATATCTTTCTGTCATCCACCTTTAGATTTTCAATATTATGGACACCAGTTTATATGATACCTCCCGACGCTCACCAGACCCTATTGATCTCATCCCATTCCCTCTACCTCCCAATCTTCAAGTTTCGGTAGTAGCTACCTCAAACGCTCCGCATGGCCATCGTTTATTCTCCCTGGTACCTGGTTTACACTCACATGGACCTTCAACTGAATAAAAACTATCCTTTACTCTACACCCGCTTGACTTTACCCGTGTCCATTTCTTCGTCTAACCCAAATCCATCTGCCACAGGAATGTACATCCCCTGTCTGATAGCCTCAACTTTGACGTCCGTCACGGGGCCGCTCAGAAACCAAAGTATGTCACAGCAATGATGACGCAGCACTGCCATACCCAGTCTGATGGCACTTTTGCAACTATTCTCCTTCTACTTCTGGCAGCACCCTTTCGCCCACTCGGGCCTTTAATTTCCACCAAGAACAAATTGTTTACCCGGCCTCAACCGCCTCTGCAACGAGTCCGTTTTATCCCGCTTAGCCCTGTGTTTGGATCTATCCAACCAGGTTTTGCACTGCAATTCCAGTTTTTCTCTTCCACAAGTTCAAAGTTTTTACTAACGGTGCTCGTTCGGTCCCATACCTCAGCACTACCTTTACCTCACAAATATCTTTCGCGCCTGACTTCCCTCCAACAGCCTCAGCAGTGAGTCTACTCATCTTCAATGTAAATCATACTTTAAAGGCGAAACTCCCCATTTCTGTTCTCTTTGAATTTATCCATCTCTTTATCTGTATTTGTGCTTTTCGTGACCCTGGCCACTTACTTAATCGTCCAAGGTCACTCACGGCCAGTGTAGTATGAACGCTATGAATGCATAGTGGGACAGTGATTCTCCGAATGTTGGGATTCATAGTAATTCCTGTGGGTGGAAGACAGAAAGAAAGATCCTGAACCGAAGCCCAGTAAGCAAGGTTGTACATTACCAATACTTACATATAAATCAATGAAACTGGTAGACACCGTATACTACACCAGCAATGGCTTGTCGGTTTAGTTCAGCTCAACCGACTTCAGCGTTGAGCTAGTCATACCTAATTGATTTAGCTTTTATGTATTCCACAGTCTACGATTACTTATCACATGATAAGAATGTCACCTTGGGTTTGTCTTTGCCCTCGTTTTGTTACTGCCTGCCAAGTTCAGTATGTGTTGGTCCGATCACGTCCCAATTTGCTTGTTCCGTAAATGTTGGTATATAAACCCATTATTATGAACTAAAAGTGCGCATCACAAAAGGAGGTAGGGAAGCTTGTTACCTTTGTCCTAACATGATAAAAATTCTGATAAATGATGGTCATATTCAGGCGCACTTAATATCTCAAAGTTTAAAGGGCTGGACACAAAGCATACAGCGCGACCAAGTGTTAAGTTTCAGTTGCTGCTCTTGCCACTGCAGCTTTGAGTTGTGTGCTCGGTGAGAAAATGGTAGAATAGCGTGTTGCTTATAATGTACACACATTCACCCACTGATAAGATCTTTTGTGCTGGAAGGAAGGCGATTTTATGTTACGAATCCAGAGAAAATGATCGTTCGGGCCTCTGCTTCGGTGAAACCGGCATGGCACGGCGGTAAAGTCAACTTGCCGTACCAGTAAGACGAGAAAATGACAAAAATAAAATCTTATCACATTTAAAAGGCACAACAAAACTATAAATTACGGTTCGACTGAGGTTTCGTCAATTCCGGAGTTGTCCCCGCCTCCGGATATTTAGTGAGCAGTTCGGTCCTCCTTTAAACCTCTTTCTGCTAACTTTGCTTCATACTTGTGTTTGTATTTAAAAGGCGCCATAA
Source organism: Opisthorchis felineus (assembly GCA_004794785.1). Classification (NCBI taxonomy): domain Eukaryota; kingdom Metazoa; phylum Platyhelminthes; class Trematoda; order Opisthorchiida; family Opisthorchiidae; genus Opisthorchis; species Opisthorchis felineus. Next base: position 76,915 of record SJOL01000909.1, on the reverse strand, counting down.
ACCGCCCTCATCACACTGGCGGCAAGGTGATGACTGTCTCGGTGTTCTTGTGTTTGACTCCAAAGCGAATTTTAGGGTAATTTTTTCTGCAGATTGGCTGCTGTTAAGTATTGCCGAATGTAGGGTAGATGTTTCAGGAGTTAGGTGAATCGACAGTCTTCACTATTTTTCAGTCTCATCTTAAAGTACATCGCCGATGAGGGGCGAATTTAATCAGGAGATAAAACATTCCCACGTGTCTTCCTTCAACTTAGGGGTTAAAAGTACTGCTTTACACAAATAAAAAAGTGGTAGTTAATTTTTCGCCGCAAAGATATCATAGATTGCAACCAAAGTGCAATGTTTATGAAAAACTGGAATGTCTCCCAGATGCTGAAAAGTTTATTTTTTCAGTCTGGATTCACTTGTTAGTCAAAAATTGTTTATGTTCCAACAAATTATCGCGTCATGGCTAGATAATATTATATTAGTGTCAGGTTAAATTATAATCAAATGTTACTGGTGCCAGGTGCATTAAAATCAAGTGATGCTTTGGAAATGCGCTTTTAGGCAGGTGTTGTATGCCATTGCTCCTCTCGAATTTTATCATTTTTTGATATTTTCTATTTCACTTTATCATTATAAGATAACTTTTGTTTTAGCTGCCTGGGTTGACAATTACACTCTTGGACCACTCCTAGTCGACATTCCCGGCCTCTATAATTTCAAGTGACTAAGACGAATAAATTTGACTGAAATACGTGAGCCAGTAAACAAATTAAGCCACCCAAATTAAGAGTCGAAAAAGGTTTAAGTGTTGCTGTTACTTGTAATTTTCTTTTTAAGCGCTTGCCACGAGCCTCCTGCAGGTTGAAACTGGGTCAGTCTTTTTTGTTAAAGAAGGAAGAGAAAAGTGGCTGCAATCAGTCGTGACGAATTTCATAACTTGTAGGCGGCGTTTGCCGCTGGCATTTGAGGATTCTAAGGAATATGACTGTCGTGTAGAATTGCTATTGCCGACAATCCTTGCTTGTGCTTTGAAAATGCCCGAGAAAACTTCTGTCTGTACTCAATTTCACCTCATCTAGTTTGCCCGTCGGTTTTCCTTGGGCTTGAGCGTCCAGCTACTCTAAGTTAAATAAGAATTTTTTTGGGTAAGCCATATATATCGGGCAAACCAAAAGAAACATCGGTAACGCAATACACTATATTCTCTGGTAACTTATTCCAAACATAGTCTATTCTCAGAGGGACACATGATTTTGTCCTTTGCAGTTCCTATGTTGCTCCTGGCTCTGCTACAAATTATCGGTCATTCAAACAGCCAAAAGCCTTATAGAAAATGCGGTGGCATGCCCCCGCTTATTGACTCCCTTTTTGTTTCTTTTTTGTTTTTTTCAAGTGACAGAATTTGAAACTTTATTCAGCAAAAATGTCATGGAACTGCAACATGCCTTTTTTAAACAACGAACAGTTTTCTTCTCGTTAAAAAAAGCTGAAGTGAACTTTGCTTACGCATAGGCCTAATCAAAGTACTGATAAAGCTAAAAAGACCCTCACTGGCAGAATAAAACACTGTTTATCGCCCATATTTGTAGTGGGGTGCATTGTAATTGGATACTACCTACAAAGACTGTTTTTCAGCACTGGAATTTGAGGCTTTACTCCTGTGATGATCCCCAAACATGTATTCTGCGCAGAATTCAACACAAACCGGGTCTGCTAAATGTCCAACCTATGATCGGGTGACCACTGATAGGCCAAAAATCGGACAGATTACGAGCTAATTTCTGCTACAAGGGAGTGAGAGGATGGCCATGAGTAGCGCAAATGAGTTTGACCCTTAGAAATTTTTCTGGGCTACATAGGTTAAGTCAAGCTGGAAAGCTGGTGCTTTGCACTGGCGACAGCCAGCTATCTCGTAACATGTGAGCCGGGTGATGAGCCAACTTACGTTTTTGCATGCCGTATAATGTCCACAGCTACTAAGTGAATCGATCCACACAGATTGCTTCTATCGTCCATAACTTTGACGTTTGAAAGTCCCCACGTTTCTCGTCCCTATTTGTAACCCCCGCTATGGTTTTGTGTTTAGTGCGTCCATATGAACTGACGTTTGTTTGTCCTTTCCACTTCACCCATTTGACCTTGAGGTCATCCAGCCATTTGTGGCCGACCTTATGCACGTGTGACCGTCTCACGTGGGAGCCTGTTTGCTAATTTGGTTCGTACTTTTGTAGTCAAAGTGGACCATTTGTTGTTGACGAGTATCTACTGTCGAGGTTTGTACATTTTGTGAATTGATGTCTTTTGTTAATAGTACCGTATAGAAACCCAGCTCCGACTTTGTTTTGCCTTCCCAGAGTTGTGGTATTACGCGTCACTCGAAGATACCGTTTGCTCGTTGCATTGCTTCTGAAACAGAATAAAAAATAATTGTTCTATCAGGCCACTTTCAGAAATATGTACCAAGTTTCCTACTACTTCCGTTGCTGGGGCAAGGGTCGATGTTGTCTTACTGCACCACGCTTGGATTAATTTAACCGGGCTAACAGGTACAATTTTTGATTGTGTGGCATGTTAATTTCATTGTGTGGATGCTTATGGACGAGAGATTATTCTTCCCTCAATTGATCAAGTTACCAGGAGAATATACGGGCACGCATTTCCTAGACCTCATTGCCACTGCCAGCCTTAAGACCTGGGTAAGTTGCATATTTGTCTTTTCACACGTTGCTTAAGGATTTAGCAAAAAATGTAGGAATACTAAAGGCTGTTGTAGATATTATGTGGAGCGTGAATAATTCACAGTTCATTCTTTAGATTCCCGCTTGGAGACACCTGGCCATTATGTCCTGTGGAGGACATGGGGGTACAACTTGTCGGTGACAGCTCCATAGACATTCTGTAGGTTTCCAAATAACGACTAAGGAACTTGATAAATTGCGTGAAATGTTTCCTTCCAACGCTGATTCTATGGTCCTAAAAAAGTTCATCGAAGGTAATCATGGAAAGACTTATACAAGCGCAGGAGTTAGAACTTCCGCGGGGGACGGCTTACATCCCATCGGTAGATTAGGTTTTATATTGTGCGTGAAATCTTTCTAAACAACTCGACGCGGGCACTTCTTCACCTAATAATGGTGGTCGGGTCAGGATTCCAGAGTAGTATATTCACACGGACGCATATTTTGCCAACCCACAGCAAATGAGCAGGTTTAAATAATTCACTCACCTTGTTGACGTGGATGCAACGCACGGATCACACACACACGGCAGCCGAATGTAATAACTCCGTAAAACTGGTTTATTAGTGGATGATGAGGGGGAATGATGTTAATGTGCTCCGTTGTTTTGAGTGTCCTCCTTTCATATTGGAGTCTAATTCACCCGCCCACGGAAAGTGGGCGTGTATTAAAATGTGTCGATAAGTTTCTTCTATTCCATTAGCAAGAAAAACGTCAGGTAGATTCATGCAATGGAAGCTTTCAGTGCAGAACTTACAAGCTAACGTCGCTGTCACTGATTTGCTTGGTTTAATTGTTTTATTGACAAAACGTTGACTTCAGGAGCCAACCAGTAAAGTTTGCGTTAGATATTTTTTATGGTATTTCCCCTCCAGAAATGCTAAATGTCGACTTCCAGTGCACTGCAATTTGCAACAGTTTCACGAGCAATCATGCACCGTGCTGTGTCTCGAAAACGGATAAAATAATCCAGATGAGACCCAAATTCCAGAAGTGTTACGAAAACCCCTCATTTGGTGACGTCTGCTGATCCATCGGGCATCAACTCCCATCAACCCACCACAATCCTATGGTACCAAAAAAACGATTTCATACAGATGCGACTTCTGCATTACCTTTCTGATATATGATGCACTAGAGAATCTCACGCTTCTTTTAGACTGCTCTTGTTGCAACCTTGAGTTGCATGTAGTTTTTCATGAAAAATTTGAAGGATGTTGTGGGAGATTAAATTGCAGTGCAATTTTTTTTGGGTCCCTAAGAGGCCATGTGTCTTTGGTGGAAGGTTTGGGTTATCTGCCGGGTTGCAAAAAAGTATGACATGCTATTGTTAGCGTATAAATTGTAGGTTCCAATCTTTTAGCTCGGCAGAAGAATTCGCGATGTATCTGTCACACATTGGTACAATCTTGGCCAAAGTGAAGTTCTGGCCTTCAGAAAAACGATAAGCCTTCCCATAAATGATTACTTCGCGAAATTACGAGTCAACCTTGAAGCTCCCAATTATGGAATCGCGTAGCTCAAACTACACACGTACCACTCTACGCCCCCAGTAAACCTCATGGAGGTAAACCAATTAAATAAGGGTAGAAGATGAAGTCTGGTCCAAATATGAAAGACACCTCAACCTTCCACAGCAGTTCTACAGTCGCAGCCGCGATGGTGGATTATAAGGTAAGTAACTCACAGTTTGGCAAATTGGTAACTTTATGTCGGCCCAACCAATAGTGATTCATATTAAAAAAACAATACAAAATACTTTCAAGAAAATAAAAACAACTATTGAAAACGCAGCAGTAACTATGGTTAAAAGTAACTAAACCATCCATTCAGGCAATAGAATCGTTACAGTAATAGCCTATCCGCAAGCTACTCTAAAACAAAGTTGTTTATAAATATCACCAGAAGTTTTTTGTCTCATGCATCCCCATTCTGTAGTAGGCCTAAAATCAACTCAAGTAAGTTAAAAAGTTTAAAAATCCTTATTTAACATCATTTTTTTATTTTCCGTGGAAACATAGGTAAGAAGCTGTGTACTTTATAATTCAATAATTTTATAGCTTTAACAAACATGAGGAGACTCTTCAAAGTGCTTGCACGGCACCTATATTCGGATCTGAATTCCGGTAAGCAACGAAGTAGTGGGGCGACCCCACCCAAACACAAAACGTTTCCGTCTATCTAGATAGACAAAAGTGTCGTTTAGAGCCGGCGACACCAGACATGGAATGGCAAATTTTAAAGCAACTATCAAATATTTCAAGCCACGTTTTGCATAAACGTGAGAATAACAACGTCAGCAGTCCGACCACAGAAGAGGTAAAAGTCTTAGCAACGAACAAAATGGCAAAAATTCTTCAGCTACGTTACAGTGTCACTCGAAGGGGCCGGGTGTACTTTGATATTCCTTAGGGTACCGTAGTTCCAATCCATTGAAGTGTTTTCCGAAAGATGGCAATATTATCAAATTCCTCAGAGTATATCACCCTGTTCAGAATAAACGGAACTTTTATGTTTCTACTCAGTTTAACTAGGGGAAATTTTCACACGGCAAAAGTAAATAGTTCGGCTTTTGCTTGACTACCTTTGATGGGATCGGACCTTGTGCACCCAATGAGTTATATTGCCAGTTGCAGAATTGGACGACCAAAAGGGAGAGTGGAACGCGGAGAGTAAGTTTTGGTCAGATCTTTACGTCGATACTTTTCGGAAACGTTTAAATATGACGGCAGACAACAGTTGAAATAAAACTAGAAAGTTAACCGGTTTGGCGGGAACATGGATAAGAGGCCTTAAATAAAAGCGCTGCTTCTCCGCACTCCGGGTTATGGTGTTACTTGAACGATAAGGTGCATTGTTGTTCCGCCGACGTAGCTTATAAAATAGAATTGGCTTTGTGGAGCCAGTAATATATATATATATATAACGTCGTTCCTTCTGTGTATGAGTTGCGCGCACCGCCAACGGCTTCTTTTGGAATGTACTCCTAAACGGACCTACTGCGATCCCCGTTCACGCTTGAATCAGAACGCAGGCAAGAGGCACCCAGGCCCTCGCGTTGTTTTGTGCATTGGAAGTGAATATAATAACCCCGGCATGGTTAAATGAGAACGGACAAAATCTCGAATGGCTATCAACCTAAAGCGACGCGTTATGGAGATGGGTAACTAAATCTTTGGTGTTATGCACATTTACAAATCAGGGGTAAAACCGAAAAAGTACGCCATTCACTATCGATTCATTAACATAGCGCGGATTTGGATTAACTTACACAATCAGCCTTTTCGAGCTTCTGAGCAAGACAGAGATCCGTGCGGTAAGTCAACTTGCCGACAAACGCAGTTAAGTCACAACATTAGACCACTGACGTTGCACTCAAAAGGCCCCATAATTAGTAGTTATCTCTACCACAAGGCTCCTCAAACGAACAACGTAAATTCCTGCAGTTTCTACAAATGACTCGTATGCCCATCCAGCCAAAGGCTATAAAAAGGAAACTTAGGTGCCATGGAAAGCTTTCCCAACCTTTAGATAAACAGCTGTGTTGTAGGCTGGAAACTAACATACTCTGTACTGGTGACCAGAATGCTTACAATGTGTTTCCTCAAAATATTACATATTTCAGCAAATTTGGGTACTTCTTTTGATTGCTGTCTATTTTTTAACGTAAGGTAATTGTTTGCTTCCGACGGTGTGTTCATGCCACGAAATCTCGGGAATCACTCTGCGGACTGACTCGTACAAAAATTTGTAGCATGAAAGACATCGGTTCCGGGAAAATATTTGTTACTTACCCCTGCATCAAATGGGGTCAATTTTGGCAGTGCCTCCAATTTTTCTAAAATGCATTGCGTTTAGCAGTTTTGGAGATTGACGACAATGCTGATGGCGAATTGCCGGGACAAGCTTCAGAAATAATGTTGCAGCAGATAGTTCATTCATCAAGGATGGGGAGAGACAAGAGGAGAGCAGACTTGGCAGTAAGACCAGCTTCCAAAATGTGGCACACATATCTACCATTTTTCAGCCAAAGCACTAAATAACAGCACAAAAGGACTACTGTGGACAACATACCGGTATCCTTGTTGATCCAGTAAGCATCGGTGTTCACTTTGAGCTGCTCGCTTTTGATTGTCACGCGACAATTTTTGAACGGATTGTTGGCTTAAGTATGGGTTGCGGTAAAATTTCGTTTCGGTTGATCCTATCTCCTCCCGTTGCTTTATACTGTTCATCCCATTGCTGCCAATGCACTGCTTTATCCATACCTTTGATAACAAAAAACACTATGCTCATCTGTCGCAGTGATCTCGGCCTGGTTGGCTGCCAGCAGTCGCTGCATTATGATTTCAGTCGCGTTTCTCTATTGCACGACGGTCGTTTAATGCTACATCGCGTTAGCTGCGTCTGAAGCAATCATAGCATCGGTAACCCTACAAAATATTATTTCATCTGCTGAACGGCGCCACAGGGATTTAGGAACGAAACCGTGAATGGTAACCTAATGCTAACAAATGTTTTATCTAGAGACCTAGTTATTGATGCGAAGAAACCCTACCACACTCTTGTGCAATTTTCAAGGGCCAGTCGCACGAACTATGTGAATGCATCAAAAACAGGAAATGAGCTGACAACGCTGGGAATCATACCGCTCTTTACATTAGCAGTAATGCTACACAACATGAGGCAACTTAGCGCCGGTGAACGGCACTGAATACACAAGTAATCGCATGGCAACCACCGTAGAATTTTGACCATTGTGCCATCCGACAAACTGGATAAAAAGAACCAATATGCAAAGCCCGTTTCTGAGTAGCTGGTGTCAGTCAAAGGGCGTGCTTAAGCTGGAAAGCCTGTATGGAACCACTAGACAGAGTCCAGAAGTCTACAGTATGGAGGATGCGTAACGTGTCCAACCCCGACAGTTTCATCAGTCCATGTCATTGATACAGTGGCTCTAAATAACCATTCTTCACTTCTTTCCCTGGATTTTCCTTCTCTTTTACGAGGCTAAACCTTTGTTCTATGCAGGAGAAAAACCATCCCAAGTCATCTGAGGGACTAAGAGGTATGTTCTGTCCTCACCTATATCGCTTGTCAATAGTTCACTTTTGGAACTTTCCACGGCCGCGTACGTACATTTCTGACAGCAGTGGCTCGGTGACTGGCGACCCATACTCTTACATTTCTGTTAAGTTCACGTAGTAGGTTCCAGTTAAACTATGGTTCTTATCCGTTATCTCGGGAGCTGTTGCCTAACCGCTTATCATTTGTTTGCTGTCCCTGTTTACATTAACACCCACTTTGCACAACAGGGACCCTATGATTGGATTATTTGCTGAGCTAAAAGCTACCGCCATGTAATCTCACCATGTAATCGCCTGTTCCAACTAGTCCAACGGCTAGCCTCCCCTCTAGCTACCTGGGCGGCTAAGTCCTTACCTTCCCAAAATTAGGCACCTACTCTGGCCCAGCAAGTACTTGGTTTCTAATTCGGCCAACAAAATCCAACCCATCCTGGGTTCATTTAGCTTTCCGTCATCCCCTTTTAGATTTTTTCTATTTGACACCGTTTTATCTGATGCCTCCTGGCACTCACCAGACGCTACTGTTCTCATCCTATTCCTTTCTCATTCCCCCTTTTCCCAAGCTTCAAGCTTCGGCTGTAGTTGCCCAGCCGCGCCGTACAACCGTTATTCATTCAATCTGGCTTGTCCCCGGTCTGTACACATGGTCCTCCTATTGCTTCGAAATTTTCCGTAACTCTGCATCGGCCCGACTCTCTCTGTGTCGACATCCTCGTCCAACCCAGGTCCCGCTGCCACGGAAATGCGTATTCTTTGTCCGATTGCGGCAGCCTTCACGACCGTTACGGGGCTGTCCAAAAACCGAAGTATGTAAGTGCAATGATGGCGTGGCACTACCATACCCAGTCCGACGGCACTCCCGCAAATATTCACTTCCTACTTTTGTCGATGCCTTCTCGCTCCTTCGTTCCCCTACCTGAAACTGCGAACAAACTCGTCATTTAGCTCCAGCCGCCTCTGGGATGCCTTCTTCATACGGCAGTGAAGCATCGGTGTTACGGCAGTGAAGCATCGGTGTTGAACACTGATGTCATGCTGTCGATGATGATGATGATGATGATGGGATGCCTTCATTCTAATCTGCCGAACCTTCCGTTTGGATGTAAACATCTCGTTGAAGTTCGTTCTATGCTCCTCACAGTCAGTCATTTTCTGTGCAGTTCGCGTTCCGTCTTGTGCGCTAGCACCGACTCTCTCCCCCACTGAACTTTTACACCCGACTCTACTCCAACAGCGACACCAGCGAGTCTCCAGAGTCTCATTATACCCCGTGACTCTGAGATTCCTGCTACCATTTATGCGTATTGCTGATTCCACTACTTCATAATCCCCACTTACGCTTTTGTGACCCTGGTCATAAGCCAAACAGCCCAAGGCCGAAAAGGCCTCATCGGTGGTTTTAGACTTTGGTTCAATTTGACCGGCCAGACCGCGATAATCCCGCTACCGCACCGGATTTGTTATTCTGGTTCCTCATTTTTCGCGATTTGAAGTCTTGTTATAATGTGCCAGGCAGTTGCCTCTTTTTTGCCCTCCCTAGTTCTGTTTTTGCCCGGCACCTTCAAATCCTAACGATCTGATCTTATCTCAGCTTGATATGTTCCCCAAAAGTACGGTATACTCCTGGTAATTGTGTTTCCTTTCCCATGCCGGTTTAGGCGTGACCAAGTCTACATCGTATATTGCCCACTATTTATGACTGTCCTCTTTTCGCACGATCCCCAGTACCCACCAATCTTCCCAGTCGTGCTTTATTCCGACTGTAATCGTGTGATCATGCCTCGCGATATACCACCCACTAGTTGGGGATAAACAGTATTGATACGATTATTATAGATGTACGTCGGATGACTCGTAAGTAAAACCTCCCTTCATAGGGTTGAGCTGTCGTGTTCCCTCAGGATGTTGCATGCGACAGAAGTCAGTGGGGTGTACGCCGATCTTGGCCATCAAACCCGCTTGTTGCAGCAGCTACAATCACGCAAACGCGTTCAGTGGCACTGCACCTAATCTCTGAGCGAAGTTCGGTATGTGCAGAGTGTTCAGACGTTCTATCAAAACAATTATGAAAGCTTCTTAGAAACATTTCCAGACGCTTGTGCACTGAGCAAGATCAACTTGACTCGGAGTATAATTCTTCCGCTGAACACTTGGGCAAGGCTGATCCTCGTGTACTCAAGCGTCAAAAAGGTTTATTAATCACGTTACGATGGCTGCTGTAAACCAAAGCCGCCACCATCAGGTTTTGAGGATGAATCGATGACCGAATTAAACGCTTAGGGGTCTTCTTCTGCCACCCATTTCCTTAGCCTGAAAGCCTCTCAAAGAGAACCTTCATGTTGCATCCAAAAGCTATTCATACCTTCTTCATTTTCTCGGTTCAGCAACCCTGCTAGCTCTCACGTTGAGTTGAATCCAATTACGCACGCTCTGGCTGCAACGGAGGATATCTAAGTACCTTACGGGCAGGCATCTCGACACATGCATTGCTTCCAATCTTGGGTGGTCCGGAACGGAGCGGCACCATGCCGTTTTTGGGGATTGCTTTACATACCATGAACATTACTTTATAGAACGAGCTCCCCAAATACCAAATCCAATACAACATCACAAGTCATGGTCAATCTTGTTCTCAGTGAATTAAACTAAATTTGTCCTAACAAAGATATACTATGAGGAAATGGGACGATATTGCTTCTGCTGCTGAGGCTGCACATGAAGCTGGGCAGTCTAGTCTCTGTAGGCCACTCGAAACAAAGCGATGACCCATCCCGCTATGGTTATTACAAGCTGAACTGGACAGGTTTGATGACGTGCTCCAAGAAGGACCCCGGTATGCGCACCGAGTAGGCGTTTCTCTGGGTCTCACTCGCTGACTTTGAAAAGCTGCGAAGGTGAACTACGGCGGTCACCATGGATATAAAAGTGTACGAAACGAACATGTTCACGCGCACTTTGGCTCCGAAGCTCACAGTAATTCTAAATTGGCGAGAAATAAACGGAAGCGGGAATTTGATTCAAAATGAATGAAACAATGCTCTCTCTGTATGTATTAAATTTCTGTTTGATACTCCACAAATTTACACATGTTCGGGTGAGCTTTCGAGCTTCACATAATTTCAATCTTTTCATCAAAAATGCCGCAACGAAAAGGTTCACAGAGACAACCGTTGAACAACTAGAACAAATTGTCCACATTTTGCTGCAGAACGAACGTGGTAGGCTAAGAACAAATGCAGAGAGCCACCAGGAAGGGCCGATCAAAAAATGCTTTGTAAAATGTTTTGTATGCCGTTCCGCATAAATTATTGAACTCCAAAAAATCTCTTCTACCCAGGCGAGTAATATATGGTGGAAAGGCGTACGGATAGCTGGATCAACATGACACAGGAGCATGCTGGTTGTACAATGGGAAAATCACACTGGAAGAAGCATTCAAATGCTCCTAGTGCGCCCAGCTCGCCCACCGGACGGTTATCACTTGGTGCATCTTAGGTGCAGAACTCCGGTTCATCTCCACACCCGGGTGCAGACTGGAGACAGAACACTGTTTCATTTCCTCTCAAGTTCTGTCCTGGTGAGGGGATGCGGGGACTGATGACACTTCTACGATGACCTAGCATGGTCACTGAGAAGCCCTAGGTCCCTGATATAGAACAAGTTTACCAATACCACCTACTGAAGTCCCTTTCGGACAAGGCGTCTTTTGATCGTGACTCTTTTTGGAAGGTATTGTCTACAACCCTGCAAGCTGCCGGGATCTCAGGTTGTGAAATGGTTCACACAACTAGCCCAGACACTGCACCTCAAGAAACTGCTCGAAACTCAAACAGGTGTCCCTCCAGACGAAGAGTGCAATGCAGCCCATCGGAAATCTCGAAATTAAGGTTAGAATTCATATGCACGGATCGAGAAGCTTGGTAGATCCATAAAGATGATGTGGTAGAGGAGGAGAGAAACTCTAGGAATGCGCGTAAACCGTTCCAGCTGACTTGCGAAAGGACCCCAAGGAAACCTGCCGCAGTAAAGATATTGCCTCAGCTCACTCCTCAGGCAGTATATTCCATGTCAGTGTTCTCAGCCAAAGAACCACCGAAGGTGCACGACTTGTAGTGAATGCCCAAATTCGGGTCAAACACATATGCGCAACTCGTCGTATCTAAAGCGACAACATTCTGGAAATTCCGATGCCTTCTTGATGCGCCATTGACAAAGGCATGCTATGGACACTGAATCATGATTGGTTGATAGGTCCACACCGCCGGCCAATCAGAGCTCGGCCTGATGCTGAACCGGCAAGCGGCCCGATCTTCTGGCTAGCCGCGTGCGGGCTGGGCCTCTTGGCCGTAGCGTTTGTAGTGTAAGGTGCCTGCCAGTGTGTCTGATTTACATGTAAGTATTGGTGATGTACAACCTTACTTATTGGGCTTCGGTTCATGAGCTTTCTTTCTGTTTTCCATCCACAGGAATTGTCGTGAACCTTCGAAGAATCACTGTCCCCTGGTGATTCCACCACGTGCATACTACACAGCGCCTAATTGCGCACTGCTAAGTGGTCTGGGTGCATGGTTCCACCTAACACCTCCCATAAGCGAATCACTCACTGGTACCATCGGCTTGCTTGTTTTTGAAAAAATATTGATGAATCGGTGGGCTGAACATTTTAGGAACAATTCAACTGACCACCTCCATTTGCCCAGCCAGATTCCCCACCCGCAAGGCATCCTGGGCTGCATTGCAAGCTGACTGCAGGCCTGGACAGTGAACCTGGAACCCTCGGCGGCTTCGGGAAGGATCGAATGCCTTTTGTTCCTCAGGCTTCACCGAACTCCCCCTCCCACCTGTTCAACGATTGGAGTGAAATCCATAGTCGATTCTTGTCTAAATTATTTGCCTCTCTCTGGGAGAAACAGGCCGTTCCAAGTGATGGTAAATCGGTAATGGTGCCCATTTTCAAAAGAGCACTCGCGGTAAGTGTGGTAATTCAGAGTTGGTGACTGGCGGTCTGGACCGGTCTATGGGTATTTCAAGGCCATACCAGGATAAAAACCGGTAAGGTGCTACAATAGTTCATTCCTCGCTCGTTTCCCTGTGATCCGGATCTCTGCGGTGTGATGTTGAGCGCATCTGCTGGTTCATCAACCATGGCAACGAAAAACGTGGTTCTGTCGAGCGAGCTGCTGATGCAGCCACGTGACAATGGTCATATCGTACCCAGTATACACCCCACAACCACCGTCGAACGAATTGCAGATACCGCAGACAGCGTCAATGTATGATACCATTGGCTGCTTCTTATGGTGCATTGCCACGGTACTATACTTCGCAGCGGTTCGCACCTTGTGATCACGCAAGTTGATACTATGCAGGTGATGGTTATCACCCTGCAAACCAAACATCTCATTTAGCCCAACCATATTGACCTTGTATACCGGCCTTGAGGTTAGTCGATTGTGACCTATTCCTATCTATCACAATCGTTCCAACATCATTCGCACAAAATGTTCAGCCGCAATGTCATAACACTCCTGTGATTCTACGGATAAAGGGGTAAAACACACTGCGAACAACACCATTACAATCAGTGACTACCACATGTCACAGGTGGTAGCCACTTCTGCTGCACTGATACGTGGAATTTGCCTGTACCACATCACCGTACTTCGGAAACAAACTACGCAACCTCACAGATATATGCGACAGGACATTCACACTGCTGTTATCACAGACAGACACAGTCGTGGGTCCAAATGTGCGCAAGGTCTCTCAGATACCCTGCAGATCACAGACAGGTTTGTCCAAGCGGCGCAACCTGTCGCACAGGACACGAACGTAGGCGCATGTCAAGTCGATTCCATAGAATTTCCGAACATAGTCGCGGATCTCCATGGGCGACCTAAAGCACCTCCAAAACCACATCTTCCTGCTTCTCGTCTAATCTGTGGTTTCTTGCATACACTTACCAATCAGACTTTCACAGGTCGTGCGAATGCTGCGTGTTAAAACTAACTATAACAGTGACCGTCGTGGTGAAGCACACGCATGAATGACTGGCAGTCGAAATCTGCGTGCCTGACCACACGTGCATTATGTCAATATTCGGATGGCAGTCAATATACTGACGACAACGCTTGTTGGCGTTCCAGTGTGACAATGCGTGTACACACTTCTGCACCATGAACGCGTAATCACCAGATTCCGAAAGCACTTCTCCGGACTTCTGCTCGTACTTAGACGCCGACAAACTATGTCGGTGGGCGTAACATGTGCCCGCCCCCACTGGATTTTTGCAATTTGGACTCAACTTCCGTGAAGAAACGACACTCAGGACCGGGGAAGTACTGTAGCATCTGCCTTGTTACATTGTATCCGTCCACCGAAGCGTTCTGTGGACCTGCAAGACCAATTAAATTTACCAGCTATAAACCGTGCACCATAGGCACATTGGTTCTAGCTGCTACAGTTTCGATCGCCGGAAAACGGGAGAGTGTGGGACATAGAGCCAAGCCTTGGAGGTGATGACGTATTTAGTCAGTTCGTGAACTGGGTGGCTACTCATTGAAGGCGGTAAGCTTGATGCACGCACGTCACTGACTGCGCGACTGGGCCATTTCTTCCAGTGTTATTAACCATTGCTGAATTGAGTCCCAAGGTTCTCATCCAAGGGTTGAGATGGCTAAGTGGTTAGAGCGCGAATTTAGTGACCGGCAGGTCCGTGGTTCAAACCCGACCTCTGCCTCTCTACTTCCCCTGTCTAGGCTTAGGCAACCTGGCAGTATCTCAGCTCTCGTGCGTCCTTCGAGTGGCATGGCAGCTAGGCACCGAAAGGGTGTTTCAACTGAACGATGTTTTCCCCATCCATGGAAGATCATGAGAACTAAGCTGGGTTTTGCCCTGGCTGAGTATGCGTCGACCATATCTTTACCTTGAGACGCGTACTTGGAACGCTCCTTCTCCAAACATCCCACGTTGGTCGCTTTTGTTGGTCTGAGAGCTGTTTTCTGCTTCGTTAGTCTTCAGAAATTTTGGGTGTGTTTGGCAATTAAAGGCGTCCTTTGTAATTTCATATACCTAATAAGGGCACTTCGTGCGAACTCCCATGTACGGGTGCGAGTGTACAGCAAGTTTTCGCCAGAGTTCACCAGATCCATCGGCGTAAGACCTCATTCGTCAATTTTTTGTTGATTTGGTGCTTGAACTTTCCCTGTTTGCTTCTGAAACCTCGAGGATCAAAATGCTCCCTGAGCGTTTGCTCACAGACTTGAGTATGCGGGCGATATTGTTCTCCTTGTTTCAGATCCTTCAGAAATGCAAACTATTTTCAATAGCCTGAATAATTCAGCCCCACGGTTCGGTATGCGTTTCACACGCAGAGTGCATAGTGCTGTTACAAGACTGGGTGGGATCAAACCCAAACCTCGTGCTTACAGACGAGCCAATCGACGTAGCAGGTAAATTTGTTTATCTGGGCAGTTGCATGAGTTCCGGTGGACTGCCTGGAGGTGAGATTACTTCTCGAACCCGGAAGGCCAGAGCAGCTTTTGCAAACATACGACGTGTGACGTCAGTTTGTCTGTCAAGGGCAGAGTTTACACTGCAACTGTGCAATCCACACTACTTTATGGATCAAAAGAGTGGGCTTCGTGCGCAGAGGATGTACAGAAGCTGTCAGTGTTTGACCATCGGTGTCTCCGAAGCTCTAGTCGGATCTGGTGTGAACATCGGTTTAGCAATGCTGAGGCACGCCAGATGATCCTAGGAACTCTCCCACAGTAGATGAGTTACCCAAGCTTAATAGGTAACACTGGCTAGGGCATGTACTCCGCATGCCAGAAGACCGTCCGCCTCCCAGAGCTCCTTCCTTCCAGTCCTGTGCTGAGTGGAATCGACCGACAGCTGGACAGCGGACACAATGGACGCTCACGCCTGTGTTCACCCCATCAAATGGTGTCAGGCAAGGCTGTTTTTTATCATCTTTTCTCTTCAACTTCGTCACTGATACGATTATGGAAGACTCATTACCAGCCTCTACTACCTGTGGGGTCGAAGTGCTCCCGGGGTGTTCGATCGCAGATATCGAGTACACAGACGACTTAGCTCTTCTCGGATCTGACGCCGTCGTAATGCAATCAATCAATTTATCAGCTATAAACCGTGTACCATGGGCACATGGGTTCCAGCTGCTACAGTTTCAATCACCGGAAAATGTGTGTGGGACATACAGCCAAGCCTTGGAGGCGATGGCATGTTCAGTTTGTTCGGAAATTGGGTAGGTATGCATTGAAGGGGATAGCTTTGATGCACAAGCGCCACTGATTGCGCGATTGGGCCATTTCTGCCAGTGTCATTAGCCATTGGTGAGTTGAGTCCCGGGGTCCCCATCCGGGGGGGGGTGCGGTAGATGTCGACCCGACTCAGTTTACTGGTTAGCATTTTCATGCTTCGTTGCCGGGTTATAAATTGTCCACCTCTCTGTCACCCATGGTTGAACACTGACATCTTTTTTATATGTCCTCTGCTCGTAGAGGCCACGTCTCTGATCCATAAAGCAGTATAAGTCGCACCGACGCACTGTAAACCCTGCCCTTGACAGACAAGCCGACGTCACGTCGGCGCCGTAGGTGTCGGAGGTTGGCAAAATCTGCCCTGGCTTTCCCGATTCGAGAAGTAATCTTATCTCCTGCCAGTCCACCGGAACTTATGCAACTGCCCAGGTAAACAAATTTATCTACCACATCGGTTAGCTCGCCTGCAAACATGGGGTTTGGGTTTGAACCAACCCAATCATGTAGCAGCGCTTTACATATTGCACGTGTGAGGCGCATGCAAAACCGTGCGGCAGAGTTATTTAGGTTATTTAAAATCATCTGCATTTGGGAAGGATCTGAACCAAAGAGAGCAAAATCGTCTGCATACTCAATGTCTGTGAGTGAATGTCCCGGGAGCATTTCGACTCCCGAGGTTTCAGAGGCAGGCAGATAAATTTCAAGCAGCATAACAATAAAAAAGTTGAAGAGGAAAGGTGAGAGAGAGCAGCTTTGTCTTACACCACTGGACATGGTGAACTCAGGCGAGTTACCCGTATACTCGTACGCGCCCACAGGAGTTCGCATACAGTGCCCTCATAAGGGATAGAAATTTGGAGAGGACATCTCTAATCGCCAGACACTGCCAAAGTTTCTGACGATCGGCAGAATCAAAAGCAGCTTTCAAATCCAGAAAAATGACCAACGTGGGACGTCTGAAGGAGTGGCGCTGTTCAAGAATTTGTCTCAAGGTAAAGATACGGTCGATGCATCCTCAACCAGAGCGAAAGCTAGCTTTATTCTCACGGATCTGTCTCTCCCGATAATCCATCAACCCGCGTAAAATAATGCCAGAGAGTACCTTAGATGCGATGGATACCAGGCTGATACCACGATGGTTTTCACATGACGTTCTTGCTCCCTTCTTGAAAACTGGGATGACGGTCGAGGAGCTCCATTAGGCTGATATTCTGTTTTCGTTCCAAATCTTCTGCAGTATGGATATTAGACTGTTCACCAGGACCTCGCCACCTTTGAAGGGAGCGGGGTGCAGACCGTCCGGGTCAGGTGCCTTGTCACGCTTTCACAACCACTTGTTCTGACGTAGCTCCTCCTCACTCATTTATGCAGTTTGATTTAAATCTCCTTTCACTGGCACAAACAATACCCCCTGTTTTCCCACACTGTACTCCCGCAACACCTCACCGATTTCTACCCTGTGAGTTAGACTCCCTTGTGTCCACGAAAGAAAACTCACTCGCGTGCATTTTGAGTAAATGATTAGGTATAACGAACAAAATCTCCTAGCTAACGGAGCTAGTTTCCCCACCCCTTCTCACTTGATACTGCTCGCCGAGTCTTGGCTGGCCTTGGAGGTCGAAGACCACGAGGTCACAACCACACGCGGACGCATTGCTAGTGTATATGTCTACACAGACAGCAACATCCCCGCTTCCCAGGCGTATGTACACCCCCCGCCTCACACACACCGTTCTCGCACGTTGATACACTGGTGGTTCCTGAAATTGCGGGAAGTCGCAAACTCATTTGGCTTCATGTCTATTCTGTCTTCCTTTTCCGAAGATGACATTTTTCTGTGAACTCCTCCGCCTTCCCCCTAATTCCACTACATGATGGTTGACCATTATAAAGCCTCATCCCGCAATTGACGAGCCCTAGCTTCTCGTCTTATCTTCCATTCGGGCTTTCTAAATACTGCACTGTCGACTGGATAGCACCAGCACTGCTACAACCCAACGAGGCTCCGCAGCGAACAACATCTCATAGTTCCAGACTTGGAATTTATCACTGAGTACCCATTTGTCGATGAGGTCGCCTTCTGCTCTCTGCGAGGCCGCATTGACCGCGCTGTGCGATCGTGAAACATGCTGTTTTATTGAAAGTCCAACAAGCTCGGCCTACCAGACGCCCTCGGTCAAAGGGACTTTACCGCATTCTTCGCTACCTCAGTCCTTTGGATTGGCCACAGCCCTTGGACCTATGTCCTGAGGAACAGAATCACCACCAAGATTCTGGAAGTGCGTTGCTTGCACGTTACCACTCATATTCCCAGCCACGGCCATCACCAGAAGTACCCCGACCACCTCTGAAAGTTCTTTGATAAAAAAACCTGAGTGCGTTACACTCGAATTCTATGTGGCGCTGACTATTTAGCCTACGTGAAATCCTGTCATAATAACGTCATTTCAGTCTGAATCTACAGAAGAAACAACGAATCCCAACCCTTAGGGAGGGTCCAAAGTTGTTGTTCCAATGTCTAAAGTCTCAGCGTCAAGTGAAACCTGCGTCTCTTGCCCTGACATCACGTGATAGAGGACTATGACCGATGGCCTTTGATGCACCTGATATTCCTGATGCACATAGTGTTTTCGCACCTCTCGACGTGCGATAGGGAGTAAAATTGGGATTAGTGGACTATCGGTCTAGAGTGCGAGTGCAATTATACTATCTGGGATAAGTAGTTGCTGACAGAAAACGACGCTGTTTCACGGACTACCTTGTCAGTTTGAAAAGAGAAAGCGAAGTCGTTCGAAATTATTGGTTTTGAAATCTTTGAGGAAACCTATTTCGGAGGAGCGGCCCAATTTGAGATGGACTCGAATGTGGGGCTTTTCCAACTGAACTGTACAGGGATTAAGACGGAAATGTAACTCGCAGTGTTGCGCAGCACATCAAACGCGTGTGAAGCTACATGAGTCTTGGTCTATGATGTTTAAATACACCATGTCACCGCATCTCAACCACTTTGGTGGCACGGAGTGTTGCCTGTCTGGAATGACGTGAAATGGGTATGGAATCAAGTGTAAGGAGCTATCATGAAGTTCCGCAGAGATGTTCACCTACATCTTTCGTTCAGGTGCGATCCTAAAGATTAGGGGATATATATATTCTGATGCTGAGTCTGGAAGACCCGGAGGCCGTGCTTGTAGAACTTGTATCCGTTACGCCAACCGTTGCACCGCGAGAAGGCCCAATTTGTTCGAACATTAGAACAAATGTTTTGGACGCTCGTTCTTTCTGTGGAGCAACTGCATACTCTGATGGGAGTCAGCATCATTAAAGAGCCACTCATTATGGTTTTTCTGCATGAAAACCTTAGACTTATGGGACTAGGAAAGTTCGACTGTCAGAAAAAACCCTACGAAGAAAAATGCTGATAGATGCAAGATGGCTCGGCACTTAAACAGACAGTAGGTAATAGACGTAAAAAGTGCCCTCGGTTTAATTCTTTCCTTAAGCAACACTTAGAGGGTGGCCTAAGTACCAAGCATGTTGTTTTATTTCAAGAAGTCTCCTACTCGGGATTAAACATCGACTTTTTGAGCTATTGTTGTTTTGTTTGTTTTTGTTTCTATTCCTCGCATCATTAAACTTGGTTTCGTGTTGCTTCTATTTCAGTGAGTTTATGCGATGCCATCCGCTGCTCTTCAATATATTTGAGGTGTAGACGTTTTTTGCCTGTACAACACCATGGAGTCATTTGAAGATCGCATACCGATAGTGGACAACGATAGCATTTCAAACACCTCGGATGATCCTCATTCTAGGGCGTCAATATCCGTACAAAATAATTACATACACCGCGTCTATCCTGTGAGATGGGCTATTGTACTTGTTCTGGCTTTTATAAACGGAACCAACGCGTATATTTGGATCTCCTACGCTCCAGTAGCCAATCATTTTTCGGAGTATTATTCTACAACCGAATACGTATTGAACTGGATGCAGTTGGTATTTCCGATTACGACCGTGCTCTTCGGCTTACCCGCTTCCTTGGTGGTTGACTGGCTTGGAATTCGCTTCGTTCTCCTGTTTTCGGCGACAACTCATTTGATTTGTGGTCTCGCGCGCCTGCTTTCTAGTTGCAGCACTCAGTGGCCATCAACCAGTATTCGGCTGGGTCTGGTTCTATTTGGTCATGTAGTCGCCTCCCTGGCCCAGCCACTCTGCATGTTTGCCCCAACAAAACTTGCCTTAGACTGGTTTCCAGATTTCCAAAGAGCAACAGCCAACACTATTGGTTCCCTTGGAAACTCCGTTGGTGTACTCGTTGGTAGTGCCTTGGTGCCTTTTCTCGTACCCCAACCTTCTGCAATCCCCACTTTCAATTATATAACAATGGGTCTTGTGACTTTCGGCGGGATTGTATCAGTGCTTTTCGTACGTAAGAATAAACCGGAAACATCGCCCTCGGTGGCTTCCACCGTTCTTGAAGAGATGCACCGAAAACATGCAGTAACTATAGCCATGCGTCTGCAATCGTTCGTGCGATGTGTTGGTCTTGCCATGAAGTCTCCCGCATTCCTGTTACTGGCAACCACTTTTGGAGGTGGTTTGGCCTACTTTGGTACCATTTCCACATTGTTACAACAGATACTATGCACGAAAGGCTATTCAAACGAGTATGCTGGAATTTGTGGATCATTGTTGATTGTCGCTGGTCTGATAGCCTCCGCCCCGTGTGCAATTTACGTTGACCGAACAGGAAGATTAGTCGAATCCGTCAAGGTAAAAATCATATAGCTGCACATTCTTCAATTTCTTTCTTTTTGAAAGTGTTGTGAAACACCCTTAGGTCCCGTTTTCGTTGCGGTTAGATTCGTCTATGTAGAATGTCGCAACTAAGCAGTGTAGGCTCCTTCTTGTCCCCAGTCCACGTTTTTAGTTTTTTCCATTCACTCATCCTTCAGCCACCTATCTTATCGGTATCAAATAAACCTGTTGTGATCGTCAGAGGCTCGGAACTCAACAGTTCAACTCAGGTATAGTTTATCTTGCTGCGCCTTTGAATTGGTGTAACAGCTAAACGTGGTCTGGTTATCCACACCAGCTTTGTGTAGGATGTAGAGATGGCTGTTGTATAGGGCACTTCTCTGGTGTTCCTTAGATTGGTCCGGAACATTTTTGTGTACAGTGCATCCCGAACCTGTCGTTAATGGTGAGTTTATCTATCGGCACCATACCTGGTCGAATGTAACCCTTCCTAACGAAACTTCTGCAGAATTTTCAGGTTACTTTTTGGGTTTTGTGAGCTAATTGGAGAAAGCACATGAACAGATTGCCTTTTTCAATGAATCTGCGGTCCAGTCTGCCTATATTGACAATTTGGTCTAGGTGGATCTTCTGACGCACAATCTCTTGCGTTGTGGATGTTGAGACAAACAACAGTCATGATGATTTACAGAAAGACCGGCTTATTGCGCAAGTCTGCTTCTTCGTTGTGGTATATCTTAACTGCGCGAACACACTGCGAATCACCCTGAAAACAAAATGGGTTGGTTTTCTCCAGACGTTTCAGAATTATCGAAATTGGCAGCATCTAGTGGGTCACATGCAAGTGTTATCGGTTGTCCTCTGTGGTCTGAATTGTAGTAACACAGGCGAACATTCAGTAACATTTGTGTTGATTTAGCCTCATTGTTGGTGCATGAAGTCCCCTCGATCAGTGAGCCCGAAAGAGTGCATAGGGTGCTAAATACTAACTGTGAGGTTCATGATACGCCACTGGGATCGGTTACCCGCCGTGTCCCGTAGAGATTCCAACAGTACGCAAGGAGAATCACGTGGACCTCATCCTCAAAGGCACAAAGATCCCACGACGCCCAACTTTACATTAGCTGCTTTCATTCAGCGTTGCCAACTCACGGCTGTCCTCCACAAACCCTTCACCAACGATGGTTCGGAGTGGAACACAATACTTTTTGGTTGGTGGTGGCCAGACGCACGTAGTAGATGTCCTGACCACCTTAACCAGACAAGTTTTATTTGAGGTTGGAGCGAATCCGACTCGCTATTTAGTGTTCACCTAGGGGCCGTTTCACTCATTCCGTTGAATCCACCTATAGTAGAAGTATGAGGAAAGGTATGGGTGACTCCATAATGTTTTGTTGCAGTGTGCGATTATTATTGTTGCTATTGTGCATATGTCGATCTGTCAATTTGGTGCACCGTTAATAAGTGCGTTGACTGTTTGCTGCTGGCAAGTCGAAATTTCGACTTTTGATTCTATTTTTTTATTCATTCAGACGTTCTAAAATTCGCCCGCGGTAATTCCGTTTCGACAAGAAAGCGGTAAACATTGTTTTTCAGGATATCTAATGGGTAAAATATGGGTAAATAATGAAATAAACAGCCGAAATTGGTTGGTAAATTAATAGGGGCGGAAACATAGACGGGTTAGTCTAGAGGGCCGTTAGGCGAGTTGGTCGATTTATTCGTGTCACGTGACCAAGTCGGACTTAGAGCTCGTATGAATAGTTTTTGACAGCATCGTACCGGATTTTGCAATCTTATTGCGACTGCTTCGGCTGTAGTGAAGCGAAGCCGTTGGAATTCTATTATGTACTTGGTAGATAGTATGTTTGATTGATCACGTGACCGGTGTCAATTATGTGTAACATAATTGAGCCATCCTAGCCACCGATAAGACGTAAATGGCGCAGTTTTCCGTACCAATGTCAAAGTGAAGAAAACCAAGGGTTTGGCAGATTATCTTGCTAAAAGAGATTGGGCAAAGGGGTGGGTCCGGATGTAATTGGTGTGATTTCCCTTCAAGCTTTAAGTCCATGTAACTCTCCCTGTGACTTACCGGAGACCTTGCAAGATATTTGTACACACCTGTCACTGGTGTCCTCGCTTTCGGTATCCCAGATGTCATTAGCTGACATCAGGCTTCCAGCCCCCCCCCCTTTTTCCTTGTTTTGTTGCAAGGTTTTATTTGGATAAATTAACTTGACTGCATGTTGGTGAAGCGAAAGCGCACTACATTGGTCTACTTCTGAAGTCCATAGTAGTGCTTAAGCCGTCTGGTTACGTTTCAACTCAACCAAACTTGTCTGTCCGCTATTCACGAAACGGACCTGTAGCCTTTGCTCTCCAACCCCATCCATAAGCTTGTGGGACCGGATGTTAAAAAGCTGATTTTCTTCCAAACAACGGTTTCTTTAGGCTAGTTCCACCTAAGTGTCCTATACTTCAGTCATCCAGACAACTTTTACGTCGGGAGTAATAGGTGTAAGATAAAAAATCCAACTGGGGCGTATTCAAAACCAATGAGCCCCATGGTGGGAATAGCCGCATGTCATCTGGATCGTGATTAGCATCCCTGCCTTTCCTCCTGTCAAGCGTTTCAGCTATCTCAGTCGTAGTTCTACAATACATCTTTCTGTCTTCGGTCGAGAACTCCATAGCTTTTTGCCGATTCTTTTACCTGAAACCCAAGCCTCCCGTGTCCTTATCTAAGCTCACTCGCCTGCGTATACTCGGCTTTCCAGGTTTGCTTCGTTTTAGCCACTCTGGGCTGTGTCGGGTTCAGTGTGGTTATCTGGTTTCCTGGACAGTCGTTTCTTACAATATTTTTCACCATGTGGCTCGGAGCATTTGGATTCGCTCAATACAGCTTGGCCCTTGAGCTTGCTGCGGAGATCACGTTCCCTGTGCCCGAGGCGATCACTACTGGTCTTATGATTAGCTTCAGCCAAATCCTATCGATTGTGTTTGTGGCCGGTATGCAAGCTGCAGCCCCGGAGGTCCACTCTAGTCCGTCTTTCACTCCAACCTGTGGGTCTGCTGTCACTCCACAAGTAAGTCCTTGCTACCAGACTCGTGGTTTGTTGCTCTCTTCGTCGAGCCTGTTGATAATCTTAAACCTGAGTAGGCAGGTGTTTTTCTGTGATTCCCAGCCACTGAGACGTTTCTGAGTGTTGAATACCTCCATGTCTTCATTGCTAACAGCCTTCTGTCTCTTTTCAATTCTCATCTTATTAGTAAAGTCCTAAAAGTTGTGGTAGCTTGTTTGATCCATCTTAACTGCTCATCTGAACACCATCCTGAACTGTTCTTGTGGCACGAGCCCCTTGCAACACGGCCCATCTACCGCACACTGACGATGTCTGCTGGCTTGGTGAGAAACGTTTGCAAGTCAGTTGCCAAGTTCGGCGAACAGGTCAGCTGCCACCTGATAAACAGTCAATTAGCCCACAGGAGCTACCAATATTTGGACACCGCCAAATTAGGGTAACTGACTGAATAAATCCACTTGTTTTAAAGTGTCTATGCTCCCCATTACGGCTTTTCTGATCGTAGTCATCTAAAACACCACTTAGTTTACAACCCCCTAAAATTCACCTCAACCATCGTTGTGATGTGACTGCATTGGTGAGAAGACGAAATTTGGACGAATTAAGGGTATCAACGACACTTATTTTTCCTATTCGTTTGCAATTATGATGAATGCAGCGGACAAGTCAGCTGTTTTCTGAGAATATATAATACAACGTTCATTTATTTACCAAACTACTCATGTTTCGTTCATTCCAACTAGACGATATACGTCCTGAAAATGGAATTAAGTTGAGCGGTTTAGTCTGCCAACCTTTCGGATAGTAAATTGTACTCAATTCCAAGGCTTTTCAAAAATCCTTTTGCTCGGCTTACATCATCAGGCCTTACGTGGTATCTATCATCCTTATGCGAAATGCCCGCAAACAAGGATACTAACAGCTACGTTGTTTGATCCACTGACTTAATAAACTCTCCCAGAGACACTGTATAGACGTAACACACTACTCATAAGGTTGCTGAAAACACTTCAACCGCCCATTACCAGCTGAAACATGAAGCGGCCCGATGCAGCACATTCAGTTGCTTAAGAACATCATAAACGAAAGATTCAGCTGGGTTCCAGGTGAGTTTGCCGTTAAAACCAAATTGTTATGCAAATTAGTGTATCTCGCTGGCCCAGAGACACTTCGAAAACTTCTGGTGTTTGGATATCGAAAGCTAACAAAATGATTCACCTACCTCTAGTAACATTCGGCTTAATTACGGTAATCCGCTGATGCAACCGAGTACTATTACCGGTTTACTCGTTCAGTATTCACAATCACTACACATATTCCCTAATTAGCCATCCTGTCGACCAGCCATGCTTGCCGCGCGCGGTCACATCTAAATTAATCACATGTTACGTAGACACCATATCTCATAAATTTAAGTGATATTCCACGTGCTAAGTAACAGTCAGCTGTGACATATCTGACGATAACGGCTGACACAGTGGCCCGCTTAGTGTCACCACATCTGGGTTAAAACTCTGAGGAGGTGAATACTTCTCATAGGAAGCGGGCACATTGTTTCCGGGGCCTTAGCGGTGCTACAGTCGTCCAAGAACACACCCGTCATTCCTTTTTCCCCGTAACTATAACGAACGGATGGAGCGAATCAGCTGTTTACTAGGAATACGTAATACAGCATACATACTGTACAGTCATTTATTTGCCAAAGCAGCCATAGATCTTCAACCTCCTCGGTTTTTACTGGCCGATACATGTCCTGAAAATGGAATTAAGTTGAGTGGTGCACTCTATCAGCCCTTCAGGTATCCAACTTTGCTTGAATGCAAAGCGTTTCTAAAGACTGACTGCTCTCCTTGCATCATCATGGGATATTTCTTTCTCATCAACTTTATCTTCCTTCTATTCGTCGGGATGAACATCTGTTCTTCCATATGAAACGCTGCTGTTCATTTTTTCCACTCAGTCCTGGAAAACATTTTTAAAAGTTAGGTTCTTTGACTCCCATTCACTACACTGAGGTCGGGATCAAACCATCCTATCCCCTGATAAAGTAAGACAGCGTATTTCGACGTATTCTTGGCACTTCATTCATTGACGATCTTCCCAATCGGCTTCCTTACACCACTTTGACTTATCTGAAGGCACTCACTAGTGTATCAGGATGTACTGCGTTCCGGGCTTGTCGGGGTAACTCCATTGCTCGTAGCACACCCATGCAATGCAACAAATCCTCACTAATCGTGTTTTCCAAGAGATGGATTACAAATCTGAGCTAGACTTGATGGACCAGATTACACCCTGGTGCATCGGGTGGCTAACGGGCGTGAAATTTTCAGACAAGTATACTAACCACATAGGGAAATTCATCCAGTGCGAAGGAACACTGTCAACGATTATGAGTATTCTTCCTCTTCGAACAACCATCTTCATGTTTACATTCAATAGCGGAATCTTTCTATGCTTTATTCTCATTGACCGCACGCTCTCTTTCCATGCTCTTACGAGATAAAGAAGAATGTTACAGCGCTGATCGGCTGACTAACCTCTCCCACCCCGAACCACCTTGTTTACTGACTGTTCAAGCGAACGACATCTGCGGATCCCGCCCAGGCCAATGTAACATGCACCGGTTGCGTCAGTGTCAGTGACGCCCTCGTCTCGTTACGCTGAGCACGTGTTCTTAGCTCAACTACATGCGAACCGCATTGAGATATTTCTGGTACCATAGCACCAAACCACTGTTCAGTTGTTTGACGAAAATATTGTCACCGGCTTAAGAACGCCGAAATGCATTCAGGTTCATAACTGAGCAAGGTCGTTTTGTAAACTGAGCGATCATCGTCTTCCACCCCCAGCCGATGCCCTAATGATACCATCGTCACTGTATAAAAAGACAGCTGAAGAGAGCAGATGAGATGAGGCTGGACGGCAGAACACCTATCACAAGTATTGTCGTAAAGCCAGGTAATTGTTTCCTCTAACCTTAAAGCGCTGTTTAATATGACAGTCTATCTGGAATATACAGACGACATCGTTCTCACCTTCAAAGAACAGAAGGCGCGGGTGCTTTTGGATGAAATCACCAAAGTCATCCCGTCCTTTGGTATGCACCGTACACCCACAAAGTGTAAGGTTATGCTGGTGGACATGTAGTCACTGAACACGGTACTTACAATTCAGGGAGAACCATCAGAAGTTGTGGAGCGTTTTACGTATCTTGGAAGTTGTATTATTTCTGATAGTAGTGTGACAGATTAAGGCAGTGCACGAATCTCAGAAGGCCCAGGTCGCGTTTGCTGATTTGAGACACATGGCGACAAAGCAGTATATCGCTAAATCTCAAGGGACGTGTGTATCAGGCTATAGTACGGGCTGTTTTCTTGTATGGCTGTGAGACTTGGTCTCTTCGATCAGCGGAACTAAGACCTCTTTAGGTGTTCGACAACCGTTGCCTCAGAACCATAGCGCGTGTGGGTTGATGTTGGCCACTTCGTAACGAGGCGATTAGAAAGCGAGTTTTCGGTTGTGCAACGGGGGCTTCCATCGAGGAATGTGTCCAACACCAGAAGATGCGTTGGTTAGGTCATGTATTGCTTATGCGGAAGAGGGTGCTGTTTTCCGTTCTCAATTCAGAGTGGTGGCCAACAGTTGAACTAGCAGAGGGGTATGAAAGAGACTACGAAACGTTTGGGTGCTGTTGGTGCTACTCGTATTCCAGGATGGGGACCGCGTGAACTCCACTGCGCCTGGTTGGAAACTTTTCAAGATATGGCTGCTAATCGATGTCGGTGGCGTTCTTGTTGTCGGTTTCTATCCAGACTGCCTGAGTGTCTGGAAGTGTAGGCACCTTGGAGTGATTGTGGTAAGCTAACCCTAAGTCCCTCACCTATCCACCTTTATTCTTTTCTTCACAAGGCTTTCGAATATATCATGGTTGTACGGCAGCGAAGCATCAGTGTTGAACGCTGATAGCATGCTATCGACGAAATTGATTGAACTGAATCGAGTAACCTGATTTAGCGTGAATGCATGGGTCTGCCCAAATCTTTGACTAATTGATTCTTCCAACTCGCTCGCACTGGTCTATCGATCTCTCGCAGCTGCGTTCATTCCAGCCACTGCGGGTATCAATGGTGAAAGTTTGTTCGAACCTTTTCCACTCACAAATCGCTGTTCAACAGGTTGATTGGAACGCGATCGCACATTGTGCGATTTGTTTATCGTAGACGTTTCTGCCACCGATTGTTCCCCAAACGTTTTTAGAACGGTTGTGTTTGGCTGTTCTGTCACTGGTTCGGTCCTTTTGATGCGCTTGAGTAGTGGTTAACGTGAAATAGAGAAGTCAGTTATTAGTGGGACTAAGTTTGAAACCGATCGAAAAGCCATCTTCTCGAAAGGTTTTGCGAACAATCTAGAATTACTGCTGGGCAATGCTTCTTTTTTTACACAAAGCTTCTTCAGGCCAATGATTACCTGGTTGGCCGAATTTTAATGTAGACAGAGAAACTGTCTGTAAGATCTCTTTCGATGAACATATTAAATCACTGTTGTGTTCCTCCAAAGTTCTTTCCCGAACTTAACTCTGCCAGGCGAATTATCAGACGTCAGTTATAATTTGGCCTGGGCGCCTATCATGAATTCTGGTGGACACGGAATGCTGAGGAAACGAAAGTGGTGCAGAATGCCGGGGATGCCCGAAGATTATTTCGGCTGACCTCTCAAACGCCACCGAGCTCCTGGTCAGGATGACTTCTCACCCGCATTGCTCAAATGTGGTGTCTAAGTCCTCAGTCAGTGCTTTTCCTATGTATTTGCCTCCATCTTGGAAAAGGAGACTGTCCTAGGCAACTGGGTTGAATCGGTACTAGTGCCCGCTTATAAAAAAGGGACCCGTAATGAGTGCGGTAATGACTGAGGGATCCGCTTGATCCCAGTCGTAAAAACACTCTTGGTGTCACTTTTTCCTCGCCGCCTTATGGTGGTCCTTGAAGTAGCAAGCTGGATTTCGGCCAAGTACGAGTTGCCTTGATTGAGTCTTCGCACTCCCTCAGGTTCTAGGCCAACGCCATTCCATAAGCGATCCACAATTTTGGGACTTATGGATTTCCAAGGCGTATTTAACCGGTCTACGAGGCTTGCTCAGCAAAGAATACCCCGGAATTCTGTCAGTATATTAAGTTCTTCATATCCGTAGACGCGGGTGAATGGGGGTATACTAGGATCTCTCCAAAAGCTTTCGTGCACAAAGTTGTTTCCGACAAGGATGCCCACTCTCTCCATTCCTATTCAGTTTCGTGATCATCCACAACCAGTGGATGGGGACGAATGGGCTGTAGTCAGGCTGTAGCAAAATAATCCCATAGTTTGCGAGAATGTTACCTGAAGAAAGAAACACTGACAAGGGGAACATAGACGCGGTGGAATTGTAGAAACATGCCTTTTACGATCCTGTTGGAGGGATTGTGATTGTTTATTCTGATCGTGTCGATCCCATTTCGATAGATCGCTTCGCTATACTCTGAATGGATATATAACTAAAAGTTTGACCGGTGTTATTTACTTCCCGTTTCGGGGCAGCCAGCAGCTCAGGTCTTGATCCATGGACATGCTAGTATACATCACAGGCTCTCAGCCGGGTTAGGATCAAACTACCAGTTGGTCAGCTTGGCATCTTCGCCAGACGAAACACAAGCCACGCCTTGACGAGATGGGTGATTTGAAGCATTGAATTGTTCCGTTGTCTTGGTGAGGTACCCCAACACCGTCCATTTGTGGCAACGCGTGGCGGTTCCGTTACCTGTGAGTATACATAGGAAACTTATTAACCGTTCAGGACTACCAATTCGCTCGTTCCATGGGCTTCTGCGTCACCCAGACTAACACGCTCTGACACCGAAAGTGGTTTCTTTTGAACATATGTCTGGCCCGTAATACGGTCATGTTTCGCCTATGAGAAATTTTTCATCACCAATGGTGATATAGGACTATGTCTGGCTCTAGACGCCGGGAAACTAAGTTCATGGCCGTTTGAGTCTACTAGTTGCTTGAGGTCCGCTCCTAACTGAATTCGGAGCCCAGCTCGCAGAGAGCGATCCAACAGTACCTAGTATTTGGTTAGACCTGATGTGCTTTCAAGTGATGGATCGATTATTGCTACCGCTGCTTGCCACAGGTAGACATAGGATCGAATAATTCAAGAGGGCAACGCAGTGATTCCTACCTCCCGTCTAATCACGACCTGGCGCTAAGATACTGGACCGGCCAACTCGCAGTTTTAACCTCGGGAATTCATATGACGGATTAGCATGTTGCATACCCAAGATCGTGACTTAAAAATTGGGCTGGTGACTTATCCTAATAGGAGATGGAGAGACTAACTACTTATAAAGTTCCTGAAAACTCTTCAACAGTGCGCTACCAGTTACCTCATTCTTGGGGCTTATCAGACAGTTTCCACCGATTTTATCTTGTAGTTGAACACCAAATTGTACGCAATTGTACGCGAAATGCAGGCGTCCGTAGATCAAATTGGCTTCAGTGGGAGACTTAATCGAGTCACAGCTGCATCCGTCGTTTATAATATTCTTCAACTGAATGTGCTGCACAAAGACCACCTCTTGTTTCAGTACAACATTCGGGACACCGAAGTAACCTTATGAGCAGTGTGTTGTGTCGAGAAACTACACTGAGATCTCTCGAAAATCAACTGAGACATGAGGCGGCCTTTGTGTAACACATTCAGCTGAAGAATAGCATAGATGAAAGATTCAGTTGAGTCCTCCGTTAACATCAACGTCATTTGCAAGTGATTTTATTTCTGCAATTGCGTACCATTTGTTGTTCACGTAGAACACAAGGTTGATGAAAACTTGGAGTGGGCTCCAAGAGTTTTCAGAAACTTTATGACCAGGGCGTTTTGTTAGGGAGATATCGCAGTGTATCTTCTTGACAAAACTCACTAACTGTAGGTTTGCTGAAAAATCTTCGACAGCCAACTACCGGTGGTGCCCCTCTTGGAGCTTATCAGGTAGACGTAGAATATTATAAACGAAAGATGCAGTTTTGTCTCCCGTAAACACCAAGCTAATTCACAAATGAGTGTATTTCTCGGAATGGGAAGAACTTACCACACTGATACCTATGAATTGTACAGAGAAGTGATTTTCAGACTATCTGGGGCGAAATTACCTGAATGCCTCATTGCAAACTGTCGTCCAGACGGTGCAATAGGGCAACGGTTTTAAGTTCCCGCTTGACGGTTTTGCTTCAACTTCTTAGGGGGATATTTCCACAAATTGCTCTTCATCTACTACGTCTGGAGTGACGATTCGAAACAAACGTAGTGACATAACTTTTTTCGTGCGATTTCGATCACAATGATCTCTATCGCACTTTCTGTGGAAATGGTCGGATCAGGAGGACCTTTGAATTTTGAGACTTGCACCAAATTGATTACCCTAGTGACTTGGATTTTTTCTCGGCCTGCCATCGGGATTAAAGGTCAACGTATTTTGGCGAATCAAAGTTAGGTTTTTTTATCTTTTCAATTACAAGTGCACTTCCAATTTGAAAAATGTCCAGTGTTACTTCGAAATGTTCCTCTCGGGCAATCTAAAGGGAATTAGCACGCATATCGGTTTGAGCATCTTGTTTCAGCAGGGTCGTCCGCCCTGTTCGTCTCTAATTATCATCATCATCAGCGACAGCATGCTATCAGCGTTCAACACTGATGCTTCGCTGCCGTACAACCATGATTTATTCGAAAGCCTTATTGTGAAGAAAAGAATAAAGGTGAATAGGTGAGGGACTTAGGGTTAGCTTACCACAATCATTCCGAGCTGCCTACACCTCCAGACACTCATTCAGGCAATCTGGATAGAAACCGACAACAAGAACGCCACCGACATCGATTAGCAGCCATATCTTGAAAAGTTTCCAACCAGGCGCAGTGGAGTTCACGCGGTCCCCATCCTGGAATACGAGTAGCACCAACAGCACCCAAACGTTTCGTAGTCTCTTTCATACCCCTCTGCTAGTTCAGCTGTTGGCCACCACTCTGAATTGAGAACGGAAAACAGCACCCTCTTCCGCATAAGCAATAAATGGCCTAACCAACGCAACTTCTGGTGTTGGACACGTTCCTCGATGCAAGTCCCCGTTGCATAACCGAAAACTCGTACGCGATCCGTAAAACGCTCAAAACCAAGTGCCTCTTCCTGGACCGTAAGCAGCGTTTTCAGTAGCTACATGTCCATGAGCCTTACCTTACAAATTGTGGGTAAAAATTGGGTGCAAAAGGACAGGGTAACTTTGTTCAATTCACCCAAAAGCGCCTACGCCTTCCCCCCTCTTCAAAGGCGAGAACGATGTCGTCTGCATATTCCAGATCGACAAGGTTTTCGTCACAGGCTATTTGAACACCGGGGTTGTGAAGACCTTTCGGCGTTCGTCTCATTATTTCATCAATCACGAAATTAAATAGGAATGGAGAGTGTGAGCATTTCTGATGGACACCATTTTGTGTACGGAAGCCTTGGAGAGCTCTCCGTATACTCTCACGTCCGGAAGTCTGAGAATACAAAGAACGTATTATGTTCACAAACTTCCGGGGCATTCGTTGATTGGCACGCGTGTCAAACAGAACACACCGGTCAACCAAGTCGAATGCGCCTTGGAAATCCGGGAATACTAAAAGTGTGAGTCTTTTGTACGTATGACGTCGTTCTATAATCTGACTGAGTTTGGAGATTTGGTCAACGAACCCCCTACTAGGCCGGAATCCCCCTTGCTGTTCACGAGCCACCATAAGGCGACGAAGCACAACTGACGCCAACAATCTCGTTACGTCCGGTCTCAAGCTGATCACCCTATGGTTACCATACTCACTACATGATCCTTTTTTGAAAATGGGCACTGTCACCGAATCTTATCAGTTGTCTGTGACAGTCTCCTTTTCCAAAGTGCAGGTAAACAGATCAGACAAGAGCTGACTGAGGACTTCACCCACATCTTTGGACAATGCGGGCGGAAGACCATTTGGACCAGGAGCTCGGTGGCACTTGAGAGAACATATGCACTCCGAGGCCATAGGGGATTCTGCCTTCACCGTCCATAGTTCCACTAGGCTGTAGAATCCAGATGAGTGGTAGCTGGTGGCCACGGTAACTGTTGTTCGAATTATTCGGCCCATCGGTCGAGGCATTCTTCTTTATTCAAAATGGTCGCTCCATTCTGATCCTTCATGGTTTCGCTCACAGGTGGTCTCCGGGGTCCGATCGCACGGATCAACTGAAATAATCTTCGGGCATTCCCGGCTTTCTGGCCTCTTCCATTTTGTTAGCTTTTCGAGTCCACCAGACTTCACGGTCAGCGCGCACGCTCACTTTCACTTGACGTCTGAGAATTCGTCGGGCCAAGTTATGTTCCGGACCGGCTGAGATATTTTTCCGAGGTTTAAGCGGTGCCACTGTTTGGGCTGATATCCAGTTCTTAAGTGGGCCTGGTATCGCCGTCCCACGGGCAAAACTCCCAGCACTGTGGAAAGAGGTTGCGATCTCGTCCCAGTATTAATTCACATCTGATGGTGGAGCAGTTGGAAGAGATTCCACAAGACGATCCTGGTAAATTTGTCGAACATCCGGATCTTTCAATCTCTCAGTTGCACCTTACGCGACCCTGAAAAAGGAAGGGAGAAGCGACTCCGAACGTGTACGTGGTCGGAATCCACAAATGTGTTTCAAAACGAACGGCAGTCAGTTATCCATCCGCGCCATCGGTGACTGATGGCAATGTGACTGAATGGAGTTCGTAACCGGCACGCTGTTGGAGAGCACCGTGTAGCAAGACGATTTCGGTTATTTCGGAAGTTAGTGTTTCATAAAAACAGCCTGCAGTGAGCACACGGCTGAACCAATCGTTCGCCATTGTCCGTACGTACCAAGTCCAGCCCATGTCGACCATCTAATTGGGTCTCTAAGCCTGCCCACTTGTGCATTCAGATCTCCGGGAATCACCACAATATCTGAGCTTTTAGCTCGCCGCAGCAGGACATTCAGGGCGTCGTAAAACCTGTCTTTGACAGCGTCGGAGCTACAGTCAGTTGGGGCATAGGTAGACACGATAACCAGACATCTCCCAACTTCCCGCTTGTGAGACTCCTTCACAGACGTTGCCAGACGAACCGCACAGAGGCGACTATCAACAGGTATCCAGTCAAGCAAGGATGCTTCCGCCCGGTGACTCAGAACGATACGAACCCCTGCACATCCCGCCGCAGCAGCCTCTGGATCACCAGAGGTGCGTAGCCGGAAGCGAGTGGAGAGTGATGGGGCGGTTAGCTCAAGCACTGTGCTTGCATCTTGAATTCTTGTTTCTGAGACACAGCACACATCAATGCCAAGGGAGTCCAGTGTGAGAGCAAGAGCAGCTTGTTGTCCTGCTTGCTTCAGAGTGTGGACATTCAAGGCGGCCAGATAGACTGGGTGTCGAGGCTTGAAGATTGATTTGGAGATACCTGAGGATGTTGGTGCCGGATGACACGCAGATGCTGCTTGCAAAACCGTTGCAGGACGGACGAACTCATTAGTCCTAAGCGCTGGGCCTACAAGAAGAGAGATATTAATGGGATGGGGAAAGGGGGAGGAAAAACTATGTGAAAGAGCAACAAGGGAGGCATCAGCAGTAGTCTGTTTTCGATTATTCGCCGTGCTGTATGCAGCGTATAAGACGACTTAGCTAATGGCACCACGCGACGGCCAATGTGGCATGAGTATGTATGTATGCATGTATGTGTGCAATTCATGGTTGCATGTGGGCTGGGATACTGTCAGGGCGTCCAGACCTAGACAAGATGACGATTAGGGTCCTCAACCACAGCCTTTAGCTCAAAAGCCCTACCGCAAGGCGGCGGTGTTTGGCGGAAAATGCAAGTGCATTTCAATTTTTACAGAACAAGTCGCCATACATGTTTCAACCCCCAACCTGGAGGACCAGGAGACTGTGTTCGTCAGACCTCTAACCACTGGCCAACCTGGTATGAGAAACTTTGCGAGTGTCGCGCGGACAGCCCTCCGGTATAGCTCAATGGGTCGCGGAGGTAGACAAACGGTCACACCACAGTAAGGTGCATTCTCCCGTGTGACCACTTGCATCGGTGTTCACAGCCAGGCCACCACTTTGAGAAATTGACCAAATTAATTGTAGGCAACGGAAAACGGTAGCGCATCGCCTTAGTTTTTACGGGTGCGTCAGTGACCTGGATTTAAATCTTCGGACTATTCATTCACTGTTCCTACTGAAAATTCACTTCACAGTCCATGACGCTTGTCTTGATTTTACGTCTTTAGGTTTGAACAACCGCAGCAGCTACACCGCCCTGTCCTTGAAGCTTTGTGAACAAAAGCACCACTCGAACGATCTTCCATCGGCACTTGATCGGTAACTCTGTCAACATGATCAATAAAATGTCTGTGTAAGGGACAATCGGATTTGTCGTCTTTCGTAGTTAGGCGTTACGATCATTCGAAGATATACGAAACGTGCCTGGTTGTAACACCATACACTCACAAGATATATACATATATTCTACATTCTACAGACACATGAACCGGTGTAAGCAGGGACCATCCTGGATTTACCATTCTTAGACGTTAGTTTGAAGTTTGCCTTCGTGGGTCTCACTTTCTGCTTCTTATTCAAGGATTTACCCTCGCCGCACAGCAAAATTGATTCCTTGGCTAGAGAGCCCTACGACTACCAAGTAAGGCAGTGCCCTTAATAAAGAGCATCTGTCACACGAACAGTCATTCAGAAATATCCCCACGTATTGACCGAGAAGACTTCACCGAACTACGGGAACAACTTCACATTAATCATGAATGAGAGATTCAGATCTGTTGAGTCACCGGTTAATACCAATTTAATTGGCACATATGTGTACGTATGTACGTTCAAGTTAGAAATGAGGTTGACGGAAATGTTTGAACTGCGCGTACCTGTTTGGCCCCCCAAGGGGTTGAGCTTTCACAAACACACGATATTTGGCAAGTATAGTCCTTGCTCAAAGGTCATTGCATGCTTGTTTGGCATCAAACCATCAGTTTGATTAACTTGGTCTGTCTAGCACATGACCTCTCACTTTAAACAAAATCAACACATGCCTAGTCTTATGTACTGGAATTCGAACCAGCAAACAGAATGATTTTGATGACATTAAAACATGTCCATACTCGATTACATCAGGATCAGCTGCTTCCATACGGCGGTGATGTGCATGTAGAATGAAAAACCTGCGATACTGAAACGGTTAACTGGGCTTAACATCTGTCATATTTTCGACATGGCGACAACATTTAACTCCTCGTCAGATCTATCACACTTTTCTCCATTCCAGTCACATTTTGATCTTTCTTTGATTCCACTCAGGATTATACCGTTCCAAACTTGGTTGTTTGCTCGACGCTCGTTCTGGTTGGAATCATTCAGCTGTTCGCACTCCGCGTAACCTACAAAAGACGGGAGGCCTCTTTGTCTTTCAATTCCCAAGTGGATGCGCCACCAAATCACGTTTCACCGGTAACCGATGAGATGGGGTGTTGACACTAATTTATCAACATTTGCATTTGTCTTTCATTGTTTTTCTTTATTCGCCACAATCATTCGTGTGATTCCGATTTACGACTACGCCTTCGTGCGTACCCGCGCTTCCCTGAAACGATGTATTTCTCTATTCTTTCATTTTTCTAATCTGCTGACTTGACCACTCACTTGTCTACATTCTTCTAACGTTTGCACTTTTGCTTTTGTTCTATCGCTGTTTTTTATAGTTTAACCCATGAGCATGGATCGTAAAACGAGGAGTATGAGGTACAATTGTAACTCGTCTTACCATAAATGTATCCCTTAGGTTTTGTTACTGATGTTTTGCAGCATACATACATTTCAGTTGTTAGTCTTTCGTCCTCAAGGTGGCTGCTACGTTGCATTGTGTAGGAGGCTGTCTGGTGTTGTCTTTGCTCATTGCCACCATACATTGCAAACTCGGAGAGACTTAAATGGTACGATAGATACGCCGTCAAGATGACTCCGTCCACAGGAATGCATATCGGGCAGTGTGTCGCTGGTACGTGACACGGCCATCTTGCTTGAAACGATCACTGAGTAGCGTTATCGTTTTTTACTGCGCGCTCCGTGTCTGTCCACTGGAGCAAAGTGAGTATCCATTTTGTGCCACAGGTTCCGCCAAGATTCTGCAGGAAACTCTCAAACTGGACCATGTATCGCCCGCTTTACTTGTCCCGACTTTATTTCTCACAGTCACGTTACGTTACAGTCACAGTTACGTTTTGTGTGCATTTAGAATACGGTCGAATGTGACTAGTCCCAGCTTTTGTTGAACAGATTTTACAAGAAACAGTACTGGTTTAGAACATTCAATTTAAGTTCAACTCACTTTCTTATGGAAAAGATAACTTCCTCGGGATAGGGTGTTTGCACTACAGAGCAGAGCGTTGGCGACTTTTCTGGGCGGTACGTCCGACCGCATTTGTGTTTCTTTTATGCCGAGGATGGATGTCAAGCTATATTGTCGTTTTCACCCCTATAACCATCCGAGCAGTTGGTGCCGGACGAACTTCGTCCTCGTAGTTTCAGTGGCGGAACTATTCGTCTATCAGACTTTTGTTGCTATCGCGCCTGGGCTGTCCTATGTGGCAGTGTTCACAAAATTGTGGATGTGCGTTTGACGCGAACCCGAAATTCACGTAGCTTTAGTCTAAGGCAGGTGGACTAACTGGATGATGAACAATCTGTCACTAACGCATTTGGATTCTTGAAAATAAGGAGACGCTTTTGAGAAGGAAAGGGCGGATCATGCGAGAATAATTATTTTAACTTGGAAATGTGCACTGTCTCAACAGACTACCATTTAGCGGCCCGTATCCAGTTGGGTTCAAGTTGCCGAATTTGCACTCTATACTCGTCTTGTTTGTCGACCCAGCAAGCTGCACCGTTGAAATTGTATGAGTCCATTGGCATGTACATGGCATTGGACAGAATGTGGTATGTGGCCACATAATGATCAAACGATCATGCGGACAAAAAATACCCCGGTAGTTTTGGTTAATAAAAAAGGTCAACACGAGAACTGACACCTATGATAGGAAGCGCTGCTCAACTCAAGAGTTCTAGCGGTTTTGATATAGAGGCACAACATTGCTGTTTCCGCCCAAGTAGGGATGATCAGCAGTGTGTATCTTACGACTGTCGATAGAGATTTAAATCCGTCAACTTCCAGTTCACCTTCATGTGCAATTCGGTTTCGAGCGGTGTGATTAATTTTCTGTTAGACAAAGTAGCGTCGAGGACGAATTTTTATCCGGAGAGTGCGCTGAACCAAATTTCTGTCTGTGAGAGGCCTCAAAGGACCTTATATCTTGGGTAAGATAATATGTTACAAGTTGCCACATTCAGTGATACGGAGAACCTGTTCACGCCGACAAACACCTGCTGCTTTATTTTTTAAGTAATCCGACAAATGATGACTACGTTTATTCTCTTATTCTCTTAACTGCGGAACGTCAAATACTTCTCGTTTTTTTAGAGTTTTTACTGGACTCATCTTGCAGGTTTCACTCTCCCTATCGTGAAATCTCCTTTGAAAGCCAGAGAACATCCAGGCAGTGGTCACCAAGGTGGCATACACAAAATCAGTGCCGGCTGTCAGCCATCGAGGTCGGTCACCTTGTAAGAAATATTTCCCGACCTTACTAGTGATATAATGTATTTCAACGAATTGTCAAACGCACTTAGCAGAACCTATCATGAGTGGGCCATGTCCATGACTGTCAGGGTGTACTTTATTGGGTCTTTAAGGTTTGTTGGATGATTTAACCACTGCATGCGGATGGTCTGAGTTTGATAACCCAGTTCAGATTATCCAACTATCCAATTGTGTTCTGTCGTTAAAAACGGGAGGAACAAGTGGAAGCAAACCTTACCTGTTTTATTGAGACCAACTATATCCACCTACGGCCGCAGTGCGTTCACTTACCGATTCCACTCCGTAAGGCGTCAAAGTGAAATAATTTGGTAGCTGCTCATTCTATATGGCTTAGTTCTTTTTGGGCGGATCTGCGCGTTGTACCAGTGAACGTGTAAATTGGACACTTTCCTCCGTCATTGGGTAAGAGTATTCCACATGCTGGATAGTTGTCCTTGCGGACTCTGTCCAGTAATAACATTAAAGACGAATTTAAACGCCACAAAACACCAAGTCTACGGGTTTTCGTTGTCGAGGGTTGTAAGACCCGGGCGGCCAAGGATCTTACGGGAATATCAGACTATGCACAGTTTGTATTCAGCAGGCAGCAGAAACAGACGGGTGAGGGCAGTGGATGATGTATTGACAACTGGTTCTATGAACAAATAGGCTAATAAACATCATGAATTAGGCAGGACATATAACCGACAATATCGCAATCGGTAGGAGCAGTTAAGGGGGCATCGAGGCAGCAGGGGCTCCTAGAGGAAATGACGAGTAAGTGCCAGGTGATATACAAACGTACGGATACGCGCAGTCAGACCGAGTAAATAGACCGTATACAGAGACAACAGCGCATAAAACAGTTAGTACGTTCGGAAGATGACAGAAACTGTCTGGAAAACTGGTGTTGGGTGAATTTGGCACGAATTATATATACCAGTAGTCTAGCTGACAGTGTGACCTGTTAGCTAGCGCCACGTGTCAAACAGAAACGCGCGCTTGGGCCCGTTTAAAATAAAATCCAAACAAGCACTATCAGGTAAAATACAATACAAAGGCCACCGAGGGGGTCCAGTTGGTGTATCGGATAGGGCACCCGTCTGCCGTCCGAGGCTTCCTAGTTCGACCCTCGGGTAGCCTGCTTTCCCGTCGGAGCAGACACTCGAGAATGGGTATTCATACGAACTTGCAAGTGAAGACGGCCAGACCACAAAATCTCGACATTAGTGACTAGAGGGTAAGGGGGCAAGATGGCTCAGTGGTTACAGCGCGAATTTACTAGCCGGAAGGTCCGTGGTTCGAACCCGACCTCGGCCTCTCGACTTCCCCTGTCTAGGCTTGGGTAACCTGGCCGTATCCCAGCCCTCGTGCTTCCTTCGAGTGGCATGGCAGCTAGGCACCGAAAGGGTGTTACAGCTGAACGATTTTTTAGAGGGTAAGCAAGCCTTGAGCAGGAGCAAAAACCTAGGGAACGAGCGGGAGGGAAGCAAAGTGGTGTCATGCGTAAGTCATGCTACTCGTGAGTAGTCAAACAATAGGAGAAATAACCGCTGCCCCTAATTCACAGGAGAAATCAACAAGGGTAGTGTTGTGATATTTTGACACGCACTCTGACACTTTATTGTACTCAGGTTTTTAGTTTATGCAACTGATGCCTCCAAGCGGAATACAGAATCGAAAAATTAGGGATCAGATCTAACCCGATCGACACCAAACCCATGAATACGACGGATGTTTGAACCCTAAATATTATTAAGCTTTGTCAGGTCTGGTACAATACAAGAATCCATTATCGCGACACATTTCAACCGAAGAGTTGAGAATGAAGATCCTAGATATAAAAACGCTACCATTTGACCGGTTTGTCTTCTCGCGTCATGTGATGCGCACGCGTACATTGCTTTTATTTCTCATTAGCTACCTACTCCACTTATTAACTGTAACCTGTTTGGTCGAGGTGTATATAAGCACTTTTTAGGGATTAATCAGTGCAATCCCACACTGGCAAAAGAGTAGCTTTGTGGAAAATAATTTGTTGCACATTACGTGCATACAACAATCGTGTTGTTTCCACCATACTCAAGTTTCAAGGTTGCATTTGAATGACACCCGAACATGCTTCCCCAGAGACATACAGATATAATACATCAGCGGGTCAAAGCACTGAAACGCGACATCAATTACTTCTCCACCTTCACCTTTTCAAACCGTGCAAAATAGGAGCGGCATCAATCACCCTACCGATGACTGCTACATCAACTCTCTGTCCGTTGACAATTTACTGGTAGTTGCGTTAACGAGAATACTTACCCAATCGCATAGTGATGATGTCTCCTAGAATGGTGAATAAACGTTTGCAAGTCAAGTTCGGCGAACAATCAACAGCCACATGAGCAACCACCAACACTTCTTAATTAACGCTTAACGGTGTAGGGAACTCTGTTTCACCTAGTCCATTCATGACTATCTTTTTTGGGCGATAGCAACATGAATGCTCGTGTGAACCCCTTCGGGGAACCGTTCAGCCTCATTCGTTTCTAATTCCGAGGTGTGTGTATATTCCACAGGGTATGACAGGCCTCAAAGAGAAACACAGTTGGTTTTATCTTCGCAGTTTAGGAATTAACGCCGCGTCGCTTTCGTTCGGTCCTGACAAGTTAGTGTCTTGACCTCTAATAAATGAGGTCCCCCATCTCTGGTGGTGACTACTACGGCGAGTTAGTCATCAGGTTATCAAACGCACTTCTCTTTCCACAACATTGCATGTGGCGCGCCTCCCCCGAAGCAGTCCATTACCATTACTGCAAGTATTCTAATAACGACACATTTTGTGGATCTTTGCAAATTCAATAAAAGGTCACATGGCTGAAAGAATAACCCCCTCAGCAACCAAATCTTTGCTCATTATATGAGCGTCTTCCTTCTCGGCAGGGACTGCCTCAGTCTGGTAAGTTCGCTGCTTTGTTTTACGTCCATTCTGCCGAGGTAACTCGCCAGTGACTAGTGTGAAATGACACCTTGTAGGGAGAACAGGATGGTACAACCTGAGCAACTACCTCCAGTTACGTAGAACATATGATACTACATTGATGCTTGTCCAGCATATCATGCTATCAGCCAATGGCCTGAATCCAGAAGGTATCCAGAAACACCTTTGGGATTCTATAAAGATCCTTAAATGCCAAAACAAAACGTTATAGCGGATCTCTTTACGCGATGTGATGCGTGCACCTTCGTACAAACACTGGACAAAAAAGGCTGGAGGTCAACAAGCACTCGGCATGTCTAAGGCACAACATTATAGCGTTAGGGTCGTTTCGACAAGATGACATGTGTTTCTGTAACTTATTTACCACAGTATTCTGGAGTACAGTGACCACTCATCAAATTAGGACGGTACCCGCAGAACGTTGCAAAATCGGACAGAATTTGTCAGGGATAACAGCACTATTGCCACAGCCACTACAGCAGTTACATTTACTTCCACGTGACGACCACCGGACCCCACTGTTGATTCTTTAGTTTGCTGCACGTTTCAGTTAACGTCATGTCACTTGTGTGCAAACTGATGCTGCTGATGAAAAAATATTATAATAATCGTCCAACACCATTTTGGTGTTAAGCTGCCGTGCCACCCGAAAGAAGGACGAGGGTCGAGGTACTGTCAGGTTGCCCAAACCTAGACAAGAGTGATCGATATGCCAGAGTTGGGTTCGAACCACGGACCTCCCGGTCAGTAATTCCGCGCCCTAACGATTGAAATATTCGAGGTCACCACCAACGAAGGACACACGGTTGTTGGAGCAGTCCAAAACAGACATAAACTAGTGTACTTCTTATAAAGCTATGTACTTCTTTAGTTCGTTTCAGAAAAGTCTCTAAAGCAAACGGCGGATTTTCCAAAATGACTGCCCGGTCGGTTTCAAGCTTCTTCCCATTGACTGACTGAATCTTTATGCTTCATTTTCACTCCACTCTTCAAAAGGAATCCGGCTTCAGTTGGGCCTCGAAGCAAGGTTGAATGTAAACAATATGTCACCGATTTATTCCACGGCTTAACAGAATGGTACTCTGACCTACGCCTACGCCCCCATCAAAGCCACACCCGTATTCACATTAGATGTGTCGTAACATTCAGGAGAGTATTCCCCTGTTAGCTATGCCACTGTAGATGAGTTGGTACAAACCCGTCAGCTTAGTTTGTAGCTGTCACTTGTGAGTCTGAACACGTAGGCGTTTGGTTTTGGACCCGAACGGTTAAGTCAAGTAAAGCAGCTCCCGTTAGGAATGCTATTCCATCCAATCCAATTCAGGTCTAGACGGTATAAATTAACAGTTGCTTCATCGGTGAGAGGATTTGTTGTTGAATGCAAAGTACGATGTCTCTGTTCCGGCGAAGTATGGAGAGTTTTGAAGTTTGCACTTTAGTACCCATCACGCATCCAGTGGTGAATCGGTTGTATGAATCAGGTAAATACTTCGGAAGAAATATCCTTTAAAGGCATTATCGGCTGTGGCGTGTTTAGATCATTTGAGTTCCGCCGAAACAATGCGGTGGCAGAGTGATACCTATGTAAACAAAAGACTAGGTCCTGTCGACTCCACAGCTGACAAGTCTATTTCCTTTGAGGAGCGACAAACTAGGAAAATCAGTTGACTTCCAGGAAAAGCTGCTG
Source organism: Opisthorchis felineus (assembly GCA_004794785.1). NCBI lineage: Eukaryota > Metazoa > Platyhelminthes > Trematoda > Opisthorchiida > Opisthorchiidae > Opisthorchis > Opisthorchis felineus. Next base: position 33,542 of record SJOL01000909.1, on the reverse strand, counting down.
AAGGTTCAAGGACTGAGCACAAGATCATCCAGTCAGTCGATTGAATTTATCAGCTATAAACCGTGTACCATGGTCCCAGCCGCTACAGTTTCGATCACCCGAAATTGGGAGATTTACAGCCAAGCCTTGGACGCGATGGCATATTTTGTTAGTTCAGGGAACGGGTAGCTACGCATTGAAGGCGATAGATTTGATGCACGAGCATCATTGACAGCGCGATTGGGCCATTTCTACCACTGTCGGTAAGCATTGGTGAGTCGAGTCCCTGGTCCCCATCAAGGAAGGCGGAAGATGTTGAATCGACTAAGTTTACCGTTCAGTGTTTTCATACTCCGTTGCCAGGTCATACACTGTCCACCGCTCGGTCGCTTCCACTCAGCACAGGGCTGCGCAAAAAGAGCTATGCGAGGCAGACGGTCTGCTGGCATGCGGAGTACATGTCCCGACCAGCGCAGCCCATGAAGCGTGAGTAATTCATCTATCGCGGGACAGTTCCTTCTTCCTAAGACCATCTGGTGTACCTCAGCATTACTAATCCGAACTACCCACCAGACCTGACCAATGCTTCGGAGACACCGATGATCAAACACTGACATCTTCCGTATAGCATCCGCGCGTAGGGGCCACGTCTCTGATCCATAAAGCAGTATGGATCACACCACCGCAGTGTAAACCCTGCCCCTGACAGACAGACTCACGTCACGCCGGCGCCGTAGGTGTTGGAGGTTGGCAAAAGTTGCCCTGGCCTTTCTGATTCGAGAAATAATCTCATCTCCAGCCAGTCCACCGGAACTTATACAGCTGCCCAGATAAACGAATTTATCTACCACGTCGATTGACTCACATGCAGGCATGAGGTGTGGGTTTGATCCCACCCAGTCTTGTAGCAGCACTTTACACTTTGCAGGTGTGAAGCGCATGCCAAACCGTGCGGTAGAGTTATTAAGGAAATGTAAAATCGTTTGCATTTGCGAAGGATCTGAACCAAGGAGAGCAACATCGCCTGCATACTCAATGTCTGTGAGTGAACGCCCTGGGAGCAGTTCGACTCCCACTGTTTCACAGGCAGGCAGAGAAATTTCAAGCAGCATAACAATAAAAAAAGTTGAAGAGGAAAGGTGAGAGAGAGCAGCTTTGTCTTACACCACTGGACGTGGTGAACTCAGGCGAGTTACCCGTATACTCGTACGCGCCCACAGAAGTTCGCATATAGTGTCCTCATAAGGGATAGAAATTTGGAGAGGACATCTCTAATCGCCAGACACTACCAAAGTTTCTGACGATCGGCAGAATCAAAAGCAGCTTTCAAATCCAGAAAAATGACCAACGTGGGACGTCTGAAGGAGTGGCGCTGTTCAAGAATTTGTCTCAAGGTAAAGATACGGTCGATGCATCCTCAACTAGAGCGAAAGCTAGCTTTATTCTCACGAATCTGTCTCTCCCGATAATCCATCAACCTGCGCAAAATAATGCCAGAGAGCACCTTAGCGACGGACACCAGGATCATGCCACGATAGTGTTCGCATGATGTTCTCGCTCCCTTTTTGAAAACTGGGATGACGGTCGAGGAGCTCAATTCGGCTGGTATTCTGTTTTCGTTCCAAATCTTCTGCAGTATGGATATTAGACTGTTCACCAGGACCTCGCCACCTTCTTTGAACAGTGCGGGGTGCGATCCCAATTTTCGATATTACTAGCCAGTGAAGTTGACACACTATATTCTCATTACTGCGTTCGTTGTGTAAATAGAGGGTAGCTAGTGAACGTTTGACCCAGGTGGTGTATTTTCGTTGTTTCAGAAAACTAAATCTGCACGCTGATGATCCGCAATATTTCGGTTCGATGCAGCCCTCAAGGAAATCTAAATTTCACAACAGGTTCGTCACAAGGTGGAGTTAAAGTGGCATCGTTGTTAGACACCGTGGGCACCTAACGGCTTAATATGGCTACAGCAAGTTGGAAGTGAAGTTTTGGAGTGACTAACGTGTCTAAAAAATACACTTTTTTAAACTCAATGTCTACAATCGAATGACGTAGCTAACATCGACCTCCAGGACCAACTTAAAATATGTACTTGTGTATGTGGATATCAACTGAATCAAACAGTCCAAAGAAAATATGGTTGTCAGGATGGTCAGATTCCTGAAAATAAACCTAGAACATCCGATACGTGCTAGCAGCCGCCACAGTCGCTTGGGGAAGGCCACCGTGTCTACGAGCCAGAAAGCAAGTTACCGATTGAACATTCAAGAGGCCAGTTAGCGACGACTGGCGATGCCCTAGTGCCCAGGCGTGAGCTAGAAGCGTTGCCGATCAATCATTAACCGGACAGCCTTGGCTCAAGGTCAAAAAGAAAAATACAACTGACCGTAAAATTACTAAAAGACCCTAGGTAGAATTCATCCGGCTTACGCTAGCTGAATGAGCTTTTTGAAAATAGCACAAGTGGCTGGTAAAAAAAACTTGAAGGCCAGCTGGCACTCTCATGTAAAAGCAGTCAATGGTTGAATTTTTCACCAAAAATTGTTGAGTTATTCGCCGAATTATACGTCTAACCTTGTAATGACCGATACCTGATTTAGGAAAACGAGTGGAATGATACGTCACGGAGATTTTGGCCAGATGTTTCTGCAATGGAACAGTATCTGGATTTTTAACTATAATTAGGCCCAAAATGTCTCAAGCATTCAAACTTTGCATTGCAAGCGATCTGATGGCGCCGTTTTCGTTGTACTCACTGGCGAGGGCTTAGGTTATAAAGCATCAACGCAATCAGGTGGTGATCTAACGTAAATAGGCCTTAGTCGCTGTGCCCTATCCTCAGACCAATCGTCACACAACCCACATACATAGAGTAGCCACAGCCAAAACTTTTCCACTGCTGTTTGAATGGGCTAAAAGATTTGGTGTGTTGCTTGCGATCTGTCATGTAAAATCATGTGACTATGGGCCCCTTCTCATTCAGTGTTATAAGTGAGGGTTGAAGTGAAACTGCCCAAAGCAAACGATGACAAAACAGATCAGTAGTATGAATTCACTGTTAATATTAACGACCAGATGCAACGAATCGTGCATAATTCAAGGACTGTGACATCTGCGGAGCGATCTGCGTATCACTTGCTGCATATAGCTGGTCGGAATTGGTACTTTGTATATCGGTACCTCAATCAAACTGATGGTTTTCCAGTACATATTGGCCTGATATTGCTGCATACAAAACCATTTTTGACAGTTACCTACCTTTACCTACCTTTGGTGTGTGGAGAGGAATTTTGTTAGCACTGAAGTATTTGTATATATAAAGATTGACAAAAAAGGTCGCGAATGACTCGCACAAAGCTGCTGTGTACAAGATACACCTTGCATGCATCACAGATAGGCATCCTCTCACAGCTTTATGGAGCTGCAGACATGTGGCTGCTCACCGAATGAGTGTACCCATGGCAGCAAATTTGGTACCGTTAGATCCTCGCACTTTTACCTGTTGAATGCACGAAAGTTGAGAGTTCCTTTGATAACTCTGTAAAGTTGCACCGTGCATGGGTTGCTTCCAACTAGGATCGCCAAAAACAGCTCAGTACTTGGAGGATCTCATCGAGCTCGAAATCCTCCGCTGAATAGCGCACAATACTCGATGTTTCACACGTACCGTTGTCAATTTCTTGCTAAACGGGGTTACGGTCAGAACTGACAGCACTCAGTCGGATTAGTCTGACCAATTGTTGTTCTGCGAGCGAACACTAACCAAGCTAGTCTGTATTGACTTTCGTCCATTTATTGAAATCAATTCAACGTCCGTGAGTGAGTGCAAGATCTATTGGCATGACAACACCAACCGATTCCCAGGAAGATGGTCAGATCTGTAACTTTTTTTCAGTCTGAAGTTGAATTATTGTAGTTTCATGACTTTGTGGGAAAAACAATCATGCATCCAAAGTTTCCTATTATTCGACCGCATACTTTATGCGTTGTGTGAAGCGATACCCAATCGGGCCCTGAGAGACGGGCTATGAACGCTTGCAAGGCAGCACAGGGTTGATTAGAACGTCCGATTGCAGCCTATTCCCATGGTACGGCCCTTGCATGACCACTTTCGTCCAAAGTCCGTCCTGAGGAAACCAACGTCTCTGACTGTACTCGTGGTCTACTATGACCAGTCACTGAAAATGGGGTTACGATCGGGCGCGACGGACTAATTCGGTCTGAATGCCTTGCCACGTGCCTTTCTCTGTCGGGACACGTACTTTGACCGACGGTTGAACTTCCCACTACAGGCTGTAGTCACTGCACATGATTATTTCACCAGTTTTGATGCGGCTCGGAGCTTATGAGAGAAAAAGCGACTGTCGTGGAGAAGACTTGCCAAGCTCCAAAGGAAGTCCCAGTGAACGTGAATCCCAAAAACTGTAAGGACGATAGCATGTTCTTATGAATTCCGCTGAAAAACAACTATTCTTGAATTGTAAGACCAAGAACAGCAATCAGGTTATTTTGTTGTCGACAATTCACCGCGATAGATCAGAGGACGAGAACAGTACAAAGAAGCATCCAGCCATCCCCTTTATGATATAAATATATTCGGTGTCAATTATATGGACATTATGTTTAGAATTTGTCTCTCGCTGTGGACGTTGGTGGTGTGGCAGTGTTTCTGCGCCCAAAGCTTGGGTTGATTAACGACAGGCAGCTGATATAACTATACCCATAAGAAGTTCATGGCACATCTTACAGAAAGATTTGTTAACACAAGACATTTCCCCTGTCCATCGTGAAAGTATAATGGATTAAGACGTGCAGTGGAGGAAACGGAAGAAGCGTATGAAAAAACTGCAAGCTAAGTAAGATAAAACAAACCAAGCAGGGTAAAAGACGCAAGATTTAACACTCGTGCTAGACTTCAACCTGCTGAACTTGTCGCTCGCACAAATCTCCCCAAGTTTCCGACATCCCTCCGCACGCATTGTTTCCAACATTCGCGGTAAGTTCATCATACTTTTGATACTACAACTATTTCGCTATTTCTGCGACACTAACAGATCAGTGTTATCGGAGCAACCAACTGGACTGTATCCAGAGTCCGTTATTCAGTTCAATATCCCGCTTTTGTTGGCAAAGATGTGTTAAGTGCTTCAAAACAATTTTCGGCGGGATAGATGCAAGATGCTTCCCAAAATGGACTATTCATTCCTAATTTACCCACTATCCTATTATGATAAACTCGATCAAATTTAAGTGTCCCATGGATTCTGGCTAAGCTAGAAATTTTCTTTTTCCCATTCATTTTCAAAATCAGAAGGTTGATTTTGCCAGCATACATAGAGAAACGATAACGCTAATAAACGATATGTACTCGGTGTTTATTTTCTCAGCAATCTAGGTTATGCACGTAAAGACCTAATTTTATCTAGGTGGGACACGTTACTCATAAAGGGGCGTAAAACGACTTGACAGCCCACGACCGATTTTGCCCTTCTTGAGGCCCACCAGATAGGCACAATCCCCGAGTTTACATCAACTTTGTGCTCCACATGAAACCCAGTGAGCACAATTTGCTTTGGACGGGAGACTCAACTGAATCCAGCATTAAGGCAGAACATCTATGGTGCAACTATTAGAATTATCATCCTACCATGGAATCAATACCATAAAACACAAACATGTACAGAATTTCGTCAAGTTATGACCGATTTTATTTTGTCATAAAACATCGCATCTGACCTTCATAGTTGGCATGCAACCTTTGCCCAAACAGCCTTGGTAAATCTAGATCCTTTTGTAAAGTATGGTTTTCTTCAAGGCTACGCCGCATTCTACGAACAACCCTATCGGACGAAGGTACAGACGAGGAACCTACACTCGACCCTGGAGAACACAAGCATTCATCACGGTTCCTGTAACGTATAGTCCAAATACGCTCAGACGTACCTGCACTCCCAACGAAGGAGCAAGCCGCACAACAACCACAAGGGAAGCCAGGTGATTCCGGGGGATTAGAAAGTTAACAGAAGCTTGTTACAGAAACCGCAATCAACCAAGTGAAAGCCAACGTGTCTCCATGGTTTTTCAAATATATTCAATGAAACAACTGATGACGGTGAGCTCTGATTGCCTGTCTGTTGCTCGTTTTTCACCATGATAATATGCACTGTTGTTTCCACCAAATAGGAAAACTAAGTAATTTATTTCCCCTCACAGCATTTGGTGTCAGATTCAGCTGTAGCGAAAACTGCCAACAAATGACTTATGCGTCCGTAACTAGATACCTTCTTTGAGTAAAGGTATAATGCCTGACTGAACCCAAGTATGGAACGTGTTACGGTTTCCAGATTAGCCCAAACAAAGAAAACAGAACGACTCGTCACGGTCTCTGAATAAAGCAGATAGAAGCTCACCTAACTGAGTAATCCCGTGAATTTCCAAAGTAGTTCAGAAACCTCGACTCAACTCGAAACTGAAGCACAAGTAGAGAAAACGATGGCCAAGTGTTATTGAAATTTCCGTCCAACGCACTGTATTCTCACTCGGTATATATCAAATCTCTAGTACTATCCATAACCGACAGCCCCTTGAGTCCTGTTCTGTGAATTTGCTGAAGCAACCTTCGTGAATTTTCTTGGACTCTAGTTCGAACATGTCTCCCTACCCACAAACAGGTTTCGTCCGAGCTTATGCCTAGTGGAACATCTAGCCGAATTATGTACGCTCTCTGCCCGGAGGGACAAAGCATCTGATATCAAGGAGTGACAGTGAGTGTTCGGAGATTCAATGGTTACTGTGCTTGCCTGGAAAACACCATATGGTGAACACCCAGCATCACCCACAGCGGTAGTTAACTCTTCCCAATTATGGTTAAAGTCCCCTGAGGATGCCTATGGTAAAGCTTGGTACAACAACAAGCCAAAGTTGGCCTGACTATTGGCTCAGCATTCCTACTCCTAAACCGTGAGCTCATTTCTTAACTGTGCCAAAAAACCGACAGTCTACACCAGAAGACCACATGATCTGATTTAAAAATAATCGTTCAGCTGTAATACCCTTCCGGTGCCTAGCTGCCATTCCACCCGAAGGAAGCACGAGGGCTGGAGTACTTCCAGGTTTCCCAAGCCTAGACAGGAGAAGTCGAGATGCAGAGGTCGGCTTCGAAACAGGATCCTTCCGGTCAGTAACTTCGCGCTGAATCAACGTGAATTGATGTCGCCATTGGTAACTAACCGTTAGTTGATAAATCCGGCTCCATAATGCATCACGGAAACCATCATGCCCTAACTCAGTACTGCTAACAACTGGTAATCAAGAAGTACCAAAACGTTCACCATTGTCATTAGGCCTGGCACCCTAACTGAGCATATCACAACGCTATGGTTCCGCATAAAACAGGCGCCCTCGTTGTGTACTGAGACATTCAGCGTTTTGAAATAAGATGAGCAGTTTGTTCCCAATGAAAGGAGTCTATCATCAAGTCAAACCTGCGATTACTTGGTTTATAAGAACAAATGGTAGCTAGTACCACGGTCAATCAATCCAATTCAGCTATAAACCGTGTACCACATGCATATTGGTTCAAGCTGCTGCAGTTTCGATCGCCGGAAAATGGGAATGTGGAACGTACAACCAAGCCTTGGAGGCGAAGGGATGTCCAGTTTTTTCGGAAATTGGGTAGATACGCATTGAAGGCAATAGCTTTGATGCATGAGTGCCACTGACTGCGCGATTGGGCCATTTCTGCCAATAACATTAA
>SJOL01000909.1:0-11988 GCA_004794785.1 Opisthorchis felineus | reverse complement strand
GCTCCAGTTTCGCTTCGAGTGTCCCGATTAAAGCGGAACAGTCACACTGGCCTATTCGATTTTGCGGTACAGATCTGGTTCCGTTTTTGGTGACCGTCCTCTTAGTTGGGGAATGCATTGCTCCCCTAAGGTACAGGCAGCTGGCACTGACAAACGGGTCAGGAGAGTTGGCCAGGTGGCTCACCTGGTCGTCCCGTAAACCCGTGCATTTAAAGTGCCACCAAGCCTTGCAGGAGTGTCACTGCATACCACGTCTTACATTTGGCGGACACCCGTTTCGTCCACATCTGTTGTGGTCCATCGATGGCTGCGGAGAGCAGCTTGTATTGATTTGGGTCAACATTGAGAATGAGTGCAAAATAGGAACTGAGTGCGAAATGACAGATGTTATCACGTAGATGTTATGTTAGAGTGAAAAAATTCAACAAATGACACGTGTGAACTCTATAGCAGATTGAACAGTGAAAGAATTCTTTCACAAAATCGCACGAGGAAAAAACGAAACCGATTTCGAACGTACCGCGCAACAAGGTTAGATAAGGCCAGTGTGACGCAAAACTCAAATGGCTTTAAAATATAATCATGACACCACATTATCAACGGTTAAATCTTTCATAGTCAGCCAGCAGTCGATGGGGAATGTAGGCGTGTTTTTCGGCAAATGTCTTCATCACCAAGCTGATGTTTGAATTCCTGGGGGACCAGCAGGTGTCTGGCTTCAACTCAAAGTCATCCGCTGTGACGAATATTACCACTTCAGGTGTAACATATCCCAAGTGTTTACGAATCCTCCAGTTGACAACGTTTTCCTCAAAACATGGGGATCCGGTTTGTCTTATGAAGAATAGCTTATATGTCGGGGTCCTGAACACCTTGAGCGTTTCGAAAAGGTCAGCGATTGTTCAACGTCACTTTGGTGAGAACAAGCTAAGCCTTTGAGATTATCTCCCCAATATAAGCCTCCGAACCCCGGCAGTTTGTAGTATATCACCGCTGGACTTTCCACAAATGCTATGATCCTTTCAGCCATTGTTCCCTTCCTTGCGAAGAGTATTCTAGATGATATCTTGCCATGGCCATGAGAGGTGGAACTAACAACTACGGGTTTCTAGAATACACAGCTCAGCTGAACTGTAACACCTCCCTTCTGATCTTTCTGGCAACCGCCTTGGACGGTACACATGGCCTCTAGCCCTGCAGCCCAGACGTCTCCAACCTGTTACACATGAGGAGTGTACACTCGTCTCCCGGTCGACCAGTTATTCCGGGCACAGACGTGTAGCATATTTTACGGTTCACTCATACACACTACAAATCTTTCACTGTTTCTTCGCTCTATGGTTTCTTCCTGATGGCCTCCACACCGGGATGCTTATAAAGATTACACGGAGAAGGGGATAAGAACCGATCCCTTCGAACAACACCGTACTCAACTGTTTCTTATCCTCAGTCACTGATTGCACAAATAGTTGGGTTCTTTATTGGAAATTGATGACCTTTTGCCGTTAAAAGACTTTCCGCGCCATGTTGGAGACCGAAAATTTGCTCTCCTGTTGCGTAATTCTGTAAGAAAACGGTTCGACTTGTACGACCTTAAGGTTGCCACGTACGGCGGTGAATAATCCGATGGTTTGTGGCATTTTGCACTGTAACTTTCCTTGTGAACACCAGTAGAACCCTGCACACACGACAAGCGTGTTGTCATCTTGCAGCTTCGGCAGGAATACGTGTGCATAAAAAACGAAATCAGGTTAGGCTTAATTACTAGAGCTGCTGTAACTTCATCAAATAACCACTTAATATCGATACTTCTGGATTATTTTTATAGCTGTACAGAGAACATTGTTGATGTGGTAAGCCAACATCGAAACAAAACAAAAACAATTGTTGCTTATATTTCGCAACCGTACTTTCATACATACGACTCCATTGGGAAATTCATCGCAAATCAGCCGGTAAAGTGTAGATGAAGTGAGAGTTGTCTGTTCATTTATTTATTTGATCGTACAAACTAATCTGATCGTAGGGAAAAGAGACTTAGGATGACGCAAGTAAGTTTAATAAAACCAAAACGCGTACTATGGGCACGGAGGTAACCGGAGCCTAAGTAACTTTGAAGCAGTTACGAAGTACTCGAAGCGCCAGTGTGATTATAAGCATTCATTAGATTGATATTCCTGCGGCGGAAAAAGACTGACTAGAATGCACCCTTGTAAAAGTTAGCATTTTCGGACAAGAGTTAACTAGCGATTGTTTCAGAGGTACTAATCAATTTAATTTGATTTACCTGGGAATCAGCCTAATTTTGCCACAGATACTCACGTGGAAATCTCCCCTAGTCATGAGGCTGTTCGAGATCCCGTTGGGATCCATAGTCCGTGCGCAACCTCGGAATTGATTGTAATCAGCGAAATATTGCAATAATAAGGGCCACATTTTCGGAGAAACAGAGAAAACTTTTGTATTTTTTGAAGTAGACGAAAACTCTGCAGCCGCTTCCTAAAGTAGGAGACAATTTGTGCAGTTGTCTGGAATAGCTCACAAGCATCTTGACTTCATTTCGCATAACAGTGAAAACAGCTGCTTCATCAAGTTGCCTACTGAACGCGCCCATTTGTTTAACATGAGCACAAATGTTTAGCTTCTATATTTGCCTGCGTCAGCTTCTCTTTCTAGTCACATTTAGCCACACAACTTTCTGTTCCGTTCCCCTAAAAACTAGCTGTGGATTCGTTTTGTGCAACAGTTTGTTTTAGTTTTGTTCAAAAAGTCTGCAAAATTAAGTGAACTTGATTTAGGTGTCAGCACACCAAAAGAACATACAACTTTGTGCTCCAAACAATCAGTTTTATTTCCCCGTACGGTTTCCTAGGATGGACATCAAGGAAGTTTTTCACAGACCTCAAATTTGTAGTCGAGATTTTGTTTGGTAGCTGCGGATACAATCGCATCCGCAGGTGTTTCAGTTTAGAGCCAGGCCTCTTTCATTTGTTTAAAATTGTTCCTCAATGAAACAGCACGCGCCTACCTCGGACTTTTGGAGGCAAGCAAAACTGGGCAACCCTTAGCGATTATAACAGTTGGTTAAACGAGTCGTTAGCTTTTCTGTAGTCCAGATGGCGGACCTTACTACTGTTCTTATCGCCCTCTCAAAGCCACTTCGCCTAAAAAGCTGAACAAATAAGAGCTGTTTATAATATATTTATCCTGATCTATTGAGAAATGATTTGTTTCCGTCATTAGCGACCCTAGACCGTTGCCAAAAACTGGTTATTATGCGGGTGCACGGTCAGCTGGTGTGCAGCTGAACGCCAAGGTCTTATCACCTTCAGTGTAAATAAGGATTGTAGCAGCTAATTCCCAAGCCCTAAGAAGATTCTCCCCTCGAAGCATACGGCTGCATCGGGCATTATCTCATTTAGTGCGGTGAGTCTCTTACCCTTGAATCTACTGGTGGTCTCCTGAAACTTCCAGTGTATCTCCATCGCGTGACAATGGATGAACCGATCATTCCATTGGGTATGACTGAGAGGTGAACCAATTCTCAAAAAGAATTCTAGGAAGGTTTTTAACCGTTAACAACCACAGCATCGACAACAAACGTTTGACGGCAAACCTAGGAAGAGAAAATAATGTTACATTTAGTTTAATCAAAAAACGAACCAGGTAAGAGGGCAGAAATCAGACGGTGAAGGCTGACCGTTTCTTGCGGCGCCACATCACCGACGAAAGACGCGATAGTTGATTAACACTGCGTAAAAGTTTTATCAATAAGCAAGTTACTCCCACCAGGTAGATTCGATCGCTTACCTCGTCTTAAAACGCGGGCATGCATTTTAAAGTACAAAAAATTGAAAGGACTAATATCACCTACGACACTGAATGCCAAAATTGATTTTATCCCTCAGCCGCTAAAGTAATGAAAGCTGTTCCGAATTAATGCATTTGAACTCTAAACGACCATGGCGAGTTTATCAAAACTACGCCTCAAACCGTTGTGGATTTACGAATTCATGTAGTTTTTATATACGGTATGTGCGCGGCTCCCAAATAACTTCAGAAATAGTATTTAGGTTAGTTCACTTTGGGACCTCCGGTTTGGAGCGCTTGAACCTTTAAAAGTGGGAAACTGCGAACGGTACAACACCTTGTTGATTTCAATAACACAAGGAGTGCAAAATCACAACGTAAACCTAGATTTTTATCATAGTCATAAAACGACGAATCTAAGAGTTCCGTGCAGTAGGGAGGAAAAGCATTGATATAAACCTGAGATATGAATTCATTTCCAAAAATTCCCTTGGGCATCGCGAAAATAACATAAGTTGCACAGGCGCGCACCACAAGGACACCCATCAATATGTTAGACGATGGGTGCGTTTAAACATGACTGAAATTAAAATCGTTACCAAACGGTTTGCACAAGTTTCGTTAAAACGATGATATTTAAGGCATTCTCAGGGCTTCCCAAAGGTACTAAACAATGCTATGTGTAAAAGCTGTGCAAAAAGCGTGTGCCCTGGGCCTCACAACATGAATGGCCAGCGAGATAGTGGCGACTAGTGCGCGCAGCAAGACAGTGCCATTCAGAATAAGGCACTTATAAAATGCTAGAACGTGAGGAGGAATAAGTGCGAAATGATAATATTTATCCAGAGTCACGTGAATTGATTCGCGTTGGCCGTAAGTGCAAAAGGCATACCAGTTGAATATACGCAGAATGTGCATGAGTGTTGACAGTCCACTCACTGGCTCCTAGGTTGATTGTGTATACAAAAATAGCGATACTCTGCCTTTATGGTGAGACTAGATGTGCGCTTCGTGGGAAGCTAAGAATAACTGAAAAGCTTTATCTGAGATAATGGTTGTGAGCCAGTCCTCTAGGAGAAACAGTTTGGTAAAAGGAGCCCCGTGATTTTCCTCGAAGGCGCAGACCATTAACACGAGAAACCTGTTTCGGCGGCGAAACACAAGCAATCGTTCTACCGTATAACATCCTACCGAATAATTTGCATTTGTGGGACTAGAGATTGGTAAAACGGATGAGGGATGGTCATCTAGCCATCCTGTAGGACACAAGAGGCATGAAAGACGCAGTCATGAAGGCACCGGTGTTTGGATAAAAAAGCGTGGGATAAGATGACCACTTTGAGTGAGGCTGTTGACGAACCAAGAGAACTGTCTTAGTTGTTCTTTGCTGCAAGTTTTTATGGCAGCTTCGTCACGCGTAAGCACGTGACCATTGCTCTCTATTTGAAATCGGACAAAGTGGGAAAGCAATGTTTTGAAACAGATCACGTAGGTGCTCTTGATGTAAACATAGCAGCATGGGTAAAGGAGCGATATAAACAAATATATTTGTGAGCTTTCAGCGAAAGTATAGCGACGGTATTTGTTTCAGCTGGGGGTGCTTCATGGCACGTAGAAAGCACATAATTTTGCATCCGTCAGGTGAATGAGGGCTCTAACGAGCCCCATATGAGAAGACATAGACGCTAAGAAAAGCCTTCAGCCAGCGACGTGATTGACGGGATAGGATTCTGAACATCTCCTAGCTCCGGGAAACGTGGAGCTGGAAAATTCTGTCAGCGACCTTCAGAAACAGTAATTTTGGTTGTACCAAAGCGGGAGGAATAAATTCACGTTTAGCACTCGCTAATTTATTACAAGGAAGATAAGTTAGAAACAAATGAGCGAAACTTTCAGCATTATCTTGCCTTGAGAACAGTAGTCATAAGTGTCCTGGAGGAGTCCCCATGTAAATGTGGAATAGCGGTCCCTTTCCAACTTAAAGGAAGAACGCAAGGCATAAAGAATTCGATACGGGAGGACAAGGGCAGTGGTTACTACTCTACTTATTGTGCACAGCTGGGCCAGTGGATCCTATGGGGTCGAAGTGGCCAGAAGTAACTGGAACTGGAAAGTTGGAAACGGACTAATAGTAGTAAGAGACTTCCGTAGGATTCAGTAATGAAACGGACTTAGACGAATTTAACCAGGCGTTTTGTTTGCTGATTGAAATAACACGCTTAAGGCGCTTCATCAACTACTGGACCAGTTGTGAATGGCGGAGCAGCTGATCGAAGGGTGTTTAAAGGCATCACGAAGAGACTGAATAGATGACAGACTCTTTATAGGTCACGGGCTACAGTCTGCGATGCTGAAGCCAGTAACCCTCTGCCCTCACCCCAAGAACCCGTCAAAGATAGAATGGACTAGACCGAGAGATAGCCGATGCTTCCAGAAACACTTCTGCTTCGTTGAACTATGGCGTGTAGCATGTGACCAGATTCACTGGAAAAATGGGGGCAATTACCCTCAGTCCCACGTTCAAGCTGGGCGACTTTGTTAAAGTTGCGAAAGGCTGCGGTTTCTAAGGTACAATTCAGTCTTCATAAAATTCATGCCAAGTTTGTTGAAGCATTTTGTGCGATTTTATGGATCTTAACGGAGTTTTGCAGAAAACGTTTTCCATACTCTCACAATAGACGGCGCAAGATTGACGCTTCGGAGGTCATCGGCACTGTGTCGTTTTTCGCCTTCAGCGACCCAGTGGGTGACTCGATAATTCAAAACCGATTGGAATTATCCGGAGAAAAACGGAAATGAAAATAAAGTAGGACGTAGCAGGACTACGGTGGAGGTACACCACTTGAAAGTAGAAGGGGCAAGATATCTGGTTCCACTAGGGTTAAAAACTGACGAACAAATATTTCATCGTGCTTGAAACATTATTACTAAACTAAGGGGTGGTGGCAGGGAGTGGTTGTGGCTGGTTCCCCGGCCAGGGATTGAACAATGCGGTTCTGAGATGCAACAGGGTATCCTGATAATGAACGGAGGGACTCCTTTTGCACAGAAGTTATTTATAAGCAAGCACGAAACATCCTGTTGCAAGCAATTAGACACGGAAGTAAATTTCTCATATGCACAGAGTTTTTGAAAAGTGAGCATTCCCAAGGGTCCTCGTGAAATTTCGTGGACTTTCTTTGAATGTTAAACAATTGTAAGCGAACACTGCAAAACGGTTCCATAACTTCTCAAGCAACCTCCACCTTTCGTCAGATACGGGGCCGGCGCCTGGACACACGACAATAGACTACATGCATGCATTATCAGTAGCATACAGCGTTACACACCTCAAGCCTTCAAAGATTGCGTGCATGCCACCGATGTTCAAGTTGCCTCAGTTGAGTTGGCATCAGTAGCTGCACTATTTTGCCTCTCTTCGTGTGTATGATGTCATTTTCGAAGCTGGGCATCGTTTAATCTTTTTGACCCTCGACCATCCCGAATTGTATGAACATTCCCTTTACGGTAACGACAAACGGGCCTTCCCGTCGGCTGCCCAACCTCTGCAACCCTATTTACTCCTTCCAGAGTTCTAATGATCTCTTCGTTTGACCTTCGTGTCCATGGGGACTGATCGTGCCTTCTGACCAGCCATTTTCTGTCTGGTCCCTCCTTGAACGGCGCCCAAGTTTTCTTGAGGTCTCCTCCTTTCCTCCTCCAGTTCCCTCGGAGACGACAAATCGGTTTCAAATGGTTACCACCGGGAATGGACCCATTACGTCAACGGACCATAAATCCCTGTTGCAGAGATTGGTTTCATGGAATGAGTCTCCCCCGCCGTATGCCCTTCCATCAGTTGGCACCACCTACAGGCCACCACGTAATCCATTGCCTTACTCCTTATCCCCGGCCAGTAGGCCCTCTGCCGAAGTGAGTCGTGTGCCTTATGTGAGCCAACTGATGGCATTCGACCATCAGCTTCCGTCTCAGGATGCGATAATCACGGGCAGTAAGACGTTCGAATCGGTTACGCTTCAGGGTATTATGCCAGCTTCACTTATGTGCAACATATTGCAGTGCTCTTGATAGGTCACCAGTTCTCTGTCTCCATCCACGTTCTCAAAAACCTTGCGCCCAAAGAGGCTGCTGCAACCTTCCTTAGTGTGGGATCCTGTCGATGTAGTTGCACTTAGCTTTCATGACCCAGTTTGACGACGAGGCTGTTGGGGCCGATCTTGGTTTTCGGGGTCTCATATTCTGCCTGTGGTCTTGACAGTCAATCGATAAGGAGGTTCTCTTTCCCGGACACATGTCGGATCATGATCTCGTCCTCTTGTAGCAGGAGTGTCTAGCGCGCAAGCTTTTTGCGAGGATTTCTGGTGGTCCTGATCCACTCAATGTGATTGTCACCTGTCTTACCGTGAAACCTTTTCCCCAGCAAGTATGACCTCCATTTATCCAAGGCCCAAACGGTCGTCAAACGTTATTTCCCACCGGCTGAGTACTTCTGCTCAGTGTTAGTCGGGACACGAATGGCATATTTGGTGCCCCCATTCCTTTGCTTTAGGACTGCACCGATACTCTGACTACCGGCGTTCACTGCAACAGTAAACATCTCTTTGGCCTTGGGCAGTTCTTTGGTTAATTGCTAATCTAGCATCCGCTCTTTTACTCTTTTGAAGGCCTCATGCGCCTCCCTTGTTCATTCGAAATTCTAATTTTGGCACATGTCATACGGAGGAGCGGCAGTTGTGTCAAAATCCTTAAAAAACCGACCGTAATTTTCTGCTCGTCCGAGAAATTGCCAAGAGAATCGCTTCGAATTAAGGACTGTGCATCCCTGAATCCTCTCAGCATTTCAGGCGGTGGTCTAACCTCTACGTGACCCACTTTATGCCCAAGCAGCGTCACCGAGCTTCGAGCGAGCTTTGTCTTGGTCGAATTAGTCTGCACACAAGCTTCCAGAATAACCTTCAATATGGCTTTCAGGTGGATGGCGTGTTCTGGTTTGGAATCGCTATAGACGACCATATCGTCCCCACACACAGCGACATTCTGCAGTTCCCTCATTAAACAAGGCACCCAGCGCCGAAAAGTGAATGGTACCCCAAAAAAAACAAACGACATCCGTCTAGACTGATGTGATTTGTCCCCAACCGTGAATGCCGTCAGTTTCGGTCCTATGACTCGATAACTGGTTACCAGGACCCGGAGGATGAGTCTAACACCGTGAAATATCGGGCTCGTTGGAGCAAAGCAAAATCTTTGCAGCCGAAGTGACAATTATATCCCGATTCACGGTCAGCTCATTCAAACGCCAGAGATGCATACAAAATCGGTAGTTCCAGTTTGCCCTCTTTACAGGCACAACCGGGGGTTTGGACGCACTGTTATCTCTCACGAACACGCCATTTTTCAGCAGCTCTTGAACCTGTTAACGGACCTCCTCTCGCGGATGGAGCGGTAGCTGACGGGGGCCGTATGGTCAAAAGCATTCGGATGAGAGGGGATTTTCGTATTTGATCCACGGGCAGAAGCCAAATGGAGCTTCAATGTCTGTGAACAGTTCGGAGTACTCCGCAACTACAGACTGTACTGACGGAACATTGCAAGACGGAAGCTTTCGGACACGCTGTTAGCTCACAGCAGTGCTTTAGTAACCTTCAAGCTTGACTGAGCCACAGTCTGTTACCAGCTTTCTCCGCTTTAATTTGAACACGGATTCTGCGCTCTTGAGAAAGTCTGCTCCCAAATTGTCTTATCTATGTCTGGGCTGATCTGGGACTCTTTCTGCACCGATCTTTTGCCAAGAAGCATTGAATGCACCGACAATCCGTCAATTTTTAGTCAGTATCCACCCATTGCTCTCACACCTGGCGTGCATGGATTGCATTCAGCTTTGTTCCCTCTCTGCCTTAGTGACCCCCCTTTACCTGTATCAGTTAAGGAGGGCTTACTCTTCCCGTTTAGCTTGAGAACGGCGATTATTGTAGCCTGTCACGGCGCTAATCACAACCCACCCGGGAAAACGGGAGTAACCCAACGCGTTGTTATTTACGGGTGACCAGGTACGGTGACATTCATTCTTCCAGTAGCCAGTCATGCCACGGCTGTAGCATTGGCTTTTTCGAGCGTGCATCCGCGATTCTGTCTGATGGCGGCTAGTTGTTTGGTAAATCAATCCACTTTTTTCCGTAGGTACTCCACTGGTGAATCATCTCTACTCCTGTAACTTCAACGTGGATAGTGGCGCCTCGGACAAATGCGGTGCCATATGCACCAGATCCTCTACACTCAACTGGTCAGTTGCCCTCGCCAACCGCAACTGAGCACCAAGCGCAGGCTGCACACCTTCGAAGAACTGGTCGGGCAATCCCTTCGGTCCAGGCAAAGCATGGTCCAGCCACCGCTGCAGACTAGCAGAGAACACAGACTGGTTGTATCCAGGTTTCATCCTGGCCGCCTAAAAACGCCTCACTACCTCCTGGCAGTCGGCCAGTGTGTCGAACTCAATTTCGGGACTTTTCTTCGCGAAGGACAGGTTCACACTCTTAGGGTCTCTTCTAGTCGCATCCAGGGCCGTCTTATTCCGGCCTATTAGGAGGGTCTTCAACGCCGCCAACCAACCCTGGTCAATCCAGTCGCCTCCAAAATGTCCTCAAAATCCTCCAGGAAAGTCTGCGCGTCCCCGTCCTCAAGAGGTTTTGGCCAGATAACCTCCATCCGCTTCCCTGCGACGGCACCAAAGGAAAGCCCTGCGTTGCGAGGTTATTTGCTAGCAAACGGGAACAAAGCGGTTACAAGCTGTGAGACACGAAAGTAAATTTCCCGTATGCAGAGTTTTTGAAAAGTGCGCCTTCCCAAGCGTCCTTGTGAAATTTCGTGGACTTTCTCTGAATAGTAAACGACTGTAAACGAACAATGGAAACGTTTTCATAAATTCCCTAGCAACCTTCACCTTTCGGCAGATACGGGGCCGGTGTCTGGACACCAGAAAATAGACTACTTGCGTGCTTCACCAATAATGTACACCGTTACGCTCATAGTAACAACTGAAAGCGGTCTGTATCAGCGCATATTTCTGTGGTTAAAGGTGCGTGGGAAATAGTGAGCCCTTTATATATTTGTCTGCGCATAGTAAATATTCAGACGACTTCTAGCAAATCTCACAAATAAGCTTAGGATGCTTTTCCTAAGATTGCGTAAAGATGTGTTGTTTTGTGGCCTGTGGCCTGTGGCCTTCTGTTACAAATAAATAACCACATTTGGGGCATGCTTTCCTCTACCGGCATTGTCGGACGTTCCCATACCACAATGCTTGACAGTAAGAGGTGTGTGGTTTGTGCAGACAGTTACGCAAAGGCAGGAACTTTCGTTGACACTGAATACGTTGGAAATTGAATTTTGAATGCACTCAAGCCACGGTTAGGAAATGACGCCCAGCACTTTGTTTATGGTAGCGACTGTGTTAAGATTTTTGGTAGGTGATAGACTACCTCATTTTGACTTCCAGTAACTCGCAGATCTGGTAGCATGCACGACGGATGAAAACCTCGTGTGGTGGCCGGTACGTCCTGCAGGGAGGGCCGCTCTATTTTGTTGCACCATGGTGCGTTCGTATACCCGCCACCCCTCCAGTTGCACGGGTGCTTCGCCCATCGCTGGTGGTTCTGAGCATGGCCTTTAATTCAGGAAATCCATAAAAGAGCACTAGCGTTTTCTGTTTGTTGCTGCTGGGCTGGACTCATCCCGGTTTTGTCATTTAACTGGCAACGCTAAAAGCTACAGTCGGTGAAACAAACTGACCATTCGTCTGTTCAAAAAGAAACTTGCAAAAAACAGATTGGATAGCCTGAATACACTGCGATGTCCACGGCCTACATCGACGTGCAGAGCTGTATCTGCCTTCGTCATAATTGGGGTTGCGCCGCACCCAAGCCCACTTCGTCAACTAAACAAAACACACTCGTCCACTTACTGCTCCCAGGAGTGGACACAATGAGAAATATGTATATACATGAGGTTCCTAACCCTCTACTGCCAGCATACAAGACTAGTGCCCAAAGTCTTTTTTCGCCGTGCACCACTTGCTAGTTGTAGCTGATAGCAGCGCTTCGGGGACTGGTGACCATTTCTCTTACATTCGCTTTTTCTCCTAGATTATGGTACTGTCCAACTCACGTAATAAATTCCAGA
>SJOL01000902.1:82367-96593 GCA_004794785.1 Opisthorchis felineus | reverse complement strand
AACACAGCTCTAAGATCTGTGCCATTTTAGCACTTCTCTCTTATTGTCCTTCCTTTGCTCTTTATTCCAGTTTTATTTTTCACCGCGCAGGTTTTACTTTTCTGATAAAAATTGCACGAATCTCTAAGGTATCTTTTCCTAACATCCCAATAATACTGCAACATTCGTTAGCTATCAGTTTGCATATTTCTGAGTATCGCGATCCAATGATTTTCCGAAATATTTATACCGCGCACTATAACGTAATATAAATTTTCTGACACATTTTTTCAGGAATCGGCTTACATATGGTCTTCAGATTAGTTTGGCTGCTGCCCGTTTTTTAAGCTTATTTTGTCGAATCTCCCGTGGGATTTAATCAGCCTTACAACAATTAGAATCTACATTCATCATTGAACCGTATTAATCGTAAGATTGTGCTTTTGGAACCGTTTTAGATGACAATGACAAGACAATGACATTTTGGGACAACAAAGTGCAGAAAACTATTTTCTATACAGTTTACTTAGAACAATATCAAAATTTATGCTGGGTACTGGGCGCATAAATAACTCATCGGAAACACTATTTTGGCTACGGGATCTCACGCCAGCCACCCCTCGCAAAGTCAATCGAATAGTGCACCGAAAGAAGTCGATTATGTGCAGCTAAAACGCCGTGGGAAAGCACATCTATCCTAGATCATTCTGCGCTGGTTCAGAAATTTTGCTTGTTTAAATTTTTTTTATTAGTCGGAAACTGAGTGGATCGATGATTAACATGGAGAAATTTGTGAAGAATAAGTGAGCGACTGGCTTACCAACAACCCCTTCCGCTACGTCTGCAAAGCAGCAGACGCAAAGCTCAAATGGGTCCACATATATCTCCGGCACTATCATTAGACTGTGAAGCTGTGGATATACGCATATGTTTCAAAGAAAACACAAGAGGCATTCCAAGTCCGCAACTCGCTTGCATTGCTACCTGCTTCGCGAAACAATAGTTTCTCATCTATTCAACCAATCAGATCTGCAGCTCAATCTATCTGTGGACATATAATTGAAAAATGTATCAACCGGCTAGTTGTTGTACGTTCACGTGAAAGCAATGTAAGTAGCATTCGCTTATATGCTCGAAATATACGTGGTTAAAATAGGTGAGGCACAGTGTTGCGTGCATTGTAAGTTGTGGAAGTTTTTGCTCTTGGAACCTTCGATTACGCAGTTGCCGGCGGTTGTAAGATGGAAACGTGTGCCCATCTACTTTGTTGCATTATACTGATTGAAAAATTGCAGCATAACATTTGAACGCCGATTGTTCGATTAGAAATATGATTTTCAGATTTCGGGAGTTCTCAGATCACAAGTTCTTCTTAGAAGATCTGTGCAAATGAATATAGCAAAAATGCCATGGGCGTGCACATATACTCCAACATCATCCTCGGTTTCCACTTACTTTTCCTGTCATCTATTTCCCCAGCAAGTCATGCTGTGGGGCTGGCGGTTTTGAACGTGCCCTAGTAATCCGAGTGATGACAATGAAACCTGCAGACCGTTGTGCATATCTCTGGATCCCACAAACAGTGAAGATGGTGTGGTTGAAGCCTTTAGCGAGCCACACTCAAAGGTGAGTCCGCAGGTCGTTGTCAATCGACCGATAAGCCGCGATGGCTAACAAGTATTCAAAACGCAAGTGATGTAATACCTCATGAATAACCTCTCACTGGCCTAGTGCAACAAAATCTTCGAGATTTGTATTCATATATCGAGAGTTGTTCTGACGCTAGCACGCAGTGATTTGATTGCCCACATGAACGACGTTCAAAATGAAAATAATGGTCACGCATTTCCCATATCTTTGGAACTGGTGGCGAAAAAACTCGCGCGATTCCGAAGAGTTTCCTGGAACAAAGAAAATTGGATCAATTCCAAAATCTCGCTTGGTACAACGTTAAAGTTGAGACATTTTCTTCATACACGAATGTTGCTAAACATCCAGTAGAGTGGTAAACGTATGGAATTGTGATGGAAGCAAATACCTGCAAATTTATTGGTGAATGAGATACGGACGAATAAAGTTATTTTATTCGTGTTGTCGTCAGTCCTATTCTTCAACTGAATGCGGCTGACATCTTTTTCTTCTCGTCTCGCGGTCAAAAGCGGCGATAACGAATCTTCACGTTGTGTATACGTGACTCTCTCACGTGTGTTCGCCCACGTGGTGTGTGGGCTAGCCATTCTTTGTGGTTGCGCCTCGCGCCTTTATGCCACACCCTTTGAACACTAAAGTCCTTTTTCCCTACTTGATTAAGCTCACTAGTGAATGGAATATGGCGTAATCAAATGGTAAGCGCTGTCACGTGATATCGCACTAACAAAATATCTCACATTCGAGAAATTAATTTTGTGATGCAACTGCCAGTCCGGCCTTCAACATCCGGACCAACTACGAACAGCTTGTTTTGATTTTGTCGAATGCCTGCCGAATCTCATGAGGATTCTGTCGAATCCCGTGAAAAGCTGTGCGGTTAAACGCACCAACATGATTCAATTTGGGACACATGATTCATCACTCTGAATCTTACTAGGAGACTGCATTGCAGACACGGCAATATAAAGATTTCTTACTTGAGTACCAGAGCAACCAGATTGATGATATTGGTCCAGTATGAGTGATATATTCGCACGGATAGGACGAAAGGAAACAGAATGAGGGACTCTCGGTGGCATTTTATTCTTTGTTTGACATATGCTGTATTGAATATCAGCAATGTTCAATTTGGATTCAATGTTTGAGACGACGCCCACATTACGACCAAACAAGACACCAGTAAGCGCGGCAAACTCTGAAAACCATTATTGGATTTTCCTCTCAGATTTCGGCAGAATCGTTCAACCCACGACTCTCAAAGCTGAGCCCGCAGGTAGTTGTCAACCGATGCCCACCAATGTGCAGAGATAGCTACCCACAAAGCAAATGACACGTAACCTCATGAAAAACCTTACATCAAAGTCAGCCAAATTATGAATATTTATCTGTTTTTTCGCTGAAATATCAGGTATATTATCGTAACATTACCAGCCAATTCTCCTAAAATAGTCCGGATCGGGCTGTTCTGGTGAATTTTGCAAACTGGTCCTAAGCACGTTAGGAACCTTCCGGCATGTAGAATTTGCAAAACTGCGTCCGCTTAAATGGATCCATGCAACCTTGTTTTCTGGATCCTGTGTATTTCCGATTTAATTCGGACCATTGCGCAAAATTCCATGGCATCAAAGATGTCCCTTATTTTTCTTGCGTGTTTAGACAAAGCCACATATTGGGGGATGCAATAGAGAACACGCACACAATCATTTTTGGGCAATGCTAATATATCTACACTTTGTACATTCTGAAGCACTGTACCATCATCGATGATGTGATTTGCGCAAATCGACTTAGGATATGTATTCAACGGTAAGTTATATTTACTCCGGTGTGAAAATTATCATTGTGTTTAGCAACCATGCTTCCCACCTAGGCCCTAGATTTTTTTCGACATAATCCAGCGACACAGACAGTTGCACTGAGGTTACTTTTTCCTTCAAAATTAATTGGGAGTGATTTATGCCACATTCTTCCTTACACGGTTGCTTGCGACATATTTCAGCTTGGTTTGGCAATACATAAGGGTATCGCCAAATTATTTTTGGTATGATCTGCGTGTAAAAGTTAATCACGTTAGTTAAACGGCACAAAATTTTGACCTGATTAGGCATGCACATTGATCTCTTACCCAGTATCACTTCATCCGAGAGAAGCACTAGGGAGAATATTATAAGGAAAACCTTCATCTTTTTGTCTTTTTCAAAACGAAGCCACTGCGATCGTCGTGGCTATTTATACTTAGAACCTGCTGCCAGGAATGTGTCTGCTGACGCAGTTTCCGCGAAATTTTGTCTTTTGTGTTGTAGCACTTTTCTGCCTAAACGAACAACACCGGATGATGTGATTTGTGCAGCACAAAGCAAATCACGTGATTGCGACTGGCTTACTGCAGGCTATCTGCCAACATATTCGCAACTACTTAATATATTATCAATAGCCTGAGGAATATTTGTCATTGCTACCAAAAGACAACGTGAATTAAATTCATGAATTACAGTACCTTCATTTCAAATACCATACAAGTGCGCATCTTTCGTTTGTAATAATCCAGCTTATAAGTTATCAAAAAAAAACCAATATGCTACCACGTAGACTTTTGTACACGCCATTCAAACACTCCCTTGAAGCTAAAAATTTTAAATTTTAATTTGTTGCATCTTCAAACGTAGAGTATCCCAAGACTCATAGAACTAGTAGTATGCAATTATTTGGCTGTTTTATATTTCAAGAAAAGACCGTTTGACTTCTCTTGTGCGTTTTTGCCTAGAAAAATTCAAATTGATGACCTTATTTCTGTGCGGCCAAGGTCGCTACGCAACACACTTGTTTATTTTGCAAGAATGCGTTTAGTTTGAGGACAAAATTGAAATAATAAATCTTTAGGTGTATGGAGGGCAAGGCCCAGGATTTTTTCAATGAAGTGCAAATGAGGTTTACTTGAATTGGGCAAGAATACTTCTGCCGTTAAATTGGGCTCAGCATTTCCGGTGATGGAACAACTTCGCACAACCTTCATTGCTTCGCTGTACAGTAAAAACGGCGTTTTACTCCTGCACGTTACCTCCTGCCATCAATCTTAAGTTCAACGCTAACATATCGTCACAGCATGCTACGCGTTAGCGAATGATGTAGGGGTAGAAACCTCACACGTATTTACTTCACCCGGTTCGACCACGTTCGGCCTAGAATTTTTCATCGGGCTTACGTTGCTATATATGTGTTTTTTGGAAGGGAGCATCCGTCAAGTCACACTTCTGATGGACTAGACAGTTTTCTGGAGCTCGGCTAAAGATCTTGTGTTCTTAAAAGTACCGTAATTTTATGTGAGTTTTGTGAAACAGCGTGCATGACTACAAGCCATGGCTGAGCCCGATATGCGTCTAATGATATCTGGTGGATAAATGTTGCATTCTTCAACAAAATCAAACAACGACTGTTGACTGTCGCCACGTCCGAAACATCTGTGTTTATTAAGATTTCTGAACCAACTTCGCGGAGTAACTATCACTGACATGTTGCTTTGAAACACGTCTCTAAATGCATTAGCAATTCAGAGGATACCATGTATTCGCAGATTTCACGTATATAATTGAGTGACATCCGAAAGTAAACAGGCAGGCCGGGGTTGAACTAGAAATCATAAGCTGAAGACATCTCATTTGTAAGCTCGCTGAAAACAGTAACGTGCTCAGAGTAAGCTTTCGTATGTAAGGGTTAGTCCATGCGAATTATTTGTAGGTTCATGCTTGCGTGAGATATTGCACACCCAGTCAACGTGATTTAGTATCAGTTATAAAATTACATAGTAGATAAATGAAGGAGTGTTATCTCTGACTTGGGATGTACAATGTAGTTTAGTATCTTTCGAAAATATTAAGCGTAATAACGAACGGGGTCCACGTGGTATTTACTTACACATTTCTCCGTTTAATACGGTGTCATTTCACATTGCCATACATCACTGGCAACAGATAATTCTCACACTGAACGAGGTTTTCGACTTTCAGAATAACTTTTGCTAAATTTTTCACAACATAAATATCACTGAAATACGACAGCCTCATGTTGTCTACAAATAGTACACTTCAGGTTCTAAGCGGTATTAACCGAGTGACTCAACACAGGTCTTAATACTCCCAGTCAAGCTCTTTTTATGGTATTTGATAAACAAACTGCCACAAAATAGATGGGGAGTAGCGCACTCAAATCAAACATCTGTATGTGTGGATGTACTCTACACGCAGAAAGGTCGCGGCTGTACTCAAGACTAGCGTTGACAGTGTTGTTAAAAAAAGAACGTGATTTCTGTGCATTTACAAATGGAAAATTCCATTTTGGAAGAGGTTATTGCACATTAAATTTTGTAACTTGTGTGTCAATTGTTTTGTCAAACCTACACGTTTTACTAATGTAGACTATAGAATATATTTGAGATGAAGTTCCCGCTCTATGATTGTGGACAAAAGCGTGGAACTCAATGGTATATAATCACAGGATACAATAAAGTGTCGGTGCCATCAGATCTCTAATCTAATGAACGATGAAACTATAATTGATTCACCCGCTCCTAGATTATTTATTAGGTAAAATAGGTGGTGACCAACCCGTTAAATCTGCAGTTTTAATCGGGTCAATATCGCTGGCTTGAAACATTCATCACACCCTATGTTACGAACTATATTAAATGGAATACCACTTGCACTGAAGGCTCGAAAGCGCTTCTGTTTGGTTATCCTATATATATTATGCCCAGAAATGCTGAACTAGAATGCTTGGTTGTCCTACAAACTTGTTTAACCGGCTTTTTCGACAAGAAAAAAATCACATTACATTTAGAAGCTTTCTCAGTTTGTGCCTGAAGACTATTGCCGATTGTACTTCAAAAGTTAGAATTGAGCATTCTCATCTCCCGCATCAGCTCACACACTTTAAACTTGATAATTATTTCGGTATTACTCGAAACTCCCAAGCCTAATTATCACGAGCATCAAAGTGCGAATGTGGTTGTGTTATGCAAGAATGGTTGTTTGATAAATATTGCTACATGACACGCAGTTGGAAACACGCTCAATCCGCACATACGTTAGCAAAATGTTCAGTTTTTGGGGGCAAAGATTGATCCCATGGGACTCGAAGGCAAACTTCGGAAACAGTAATTAACAGTCCACTTAATGTCAAACAGCTTGCACTCGTTTACACAATTCAAGCCCTCGCGAATAGTGCACATCCATATTCGGTAACAAGAAGCGGACCTTGAACCTTATGCTATTAAAAATAACTCATTGGCTCTCAGCCTAAACGTGGGGTTCCCAAAATGGATCCATTGATAGGGTTTAAAACTGAGTAGTCAGTAAATAATAGGTGAATTTGTGAAATGCATTCGCTATACAAACTTTCCAAAAGAGCATGGATCCCACCATTTGCTTGGAATATTCTAGGTATTTAATGGTAGCATGCAGCAGAATGCAAGTACAAGCTGCAAACATTCAGGTAACTGGACAACTTTACAGCTTGGCAGCCAATACCTGAAAAATTATTTCGGAAGCATACGAGGAAATATACGCTGAAACTGCGGACCAACCAGCAAACTGTTCAAGACATTTAACGTCTAACAAATTCCGATATGAAATAACGACTGAGATGACCAAAGCAAAAGTTTATCATTAGAGAGTGTATCAACTCTCGAGTGGAGAATGACAAACTATACGAGAAAGATTGGTAACACAGCGTTGATTTTGTAGAGGGTAATGACACATATTTTCACATTTATAGGACCAAACACCCAATGATGAAGATGCAATATTTTATTCGATCTGAATTTCTAGTCCATTCCTTGGGAACGAGCGAAAGTTATACATTAAACAATCAAATCTGTCTGCATTAAGGAGCAGCGCTTAAAACTTTATCCCGACCTTAATGATATAGGCTACTGCGATTCTCACGAGGCTTAGCGCATTACTCTCAATGGATAACATTCACATACGCAAGTTATGTTTCAATAGATAAATTTCTATAACTTTGGATTTAGGGAACGAACATTCTTGTAAGATTGGCATTGAAGTGGGCGATGACGCAACCACCAACGCGCATGCAGTGCGTTGATTCAGCATTGTCTACGCAACCGTGAGACCACACAGACCGAGTAAACATCTCTGGTGAGTGACGTTTCGTAGTATTTGGCAAATCGAACCAGGGGTGTGCGGCTTGTGCATGTACAAACACCTAAGGAGGAACGCCGGGTGTGCCCTTCAGGCGGAAAACAAACACGGGCACATTTCATCGATCCATATGAAGTTTGCACAATATAAGGAGGAGAATGCTTTGGAATAGTGCAATCTACTTGTGGACAAGGGGATGTTTATAAGAAGGACGGGAATATTGAAAACAGAATCAGAGAAGTGATGTGGGCTGCTTAGCAAAATTCTGTAGGACCAGGGAAGTTAATGTAGAGTTAAATATTGTCAGGGGA
This sequence comes from Opisthorchis felineus, assembly GCA_004794785.1. Taxonomy (NCBI): domain Eukaryota; kingdom Metazoa; phylum Platyhelminthes; class Trematoda; order Opisthorchiida; family Opisthorchiidae; genus Opisthorchis; species Opisthorchis felineus. Next base: position 88,498 of record SJOL01000902.1, on the reverse strand, counting down.
ATCAGGCTTCTCGAATTTTTGTGCAACGAAGAAAAAGTCGGGAATGCGTGAGAATGAAACGCTGAGAATCCCCGCGATTCACACGCTGACAGGGTTGAGATAACGATGCAGAAATTGTGGGTCCGTAGGAAATGATTTGCAGGCCGAGTTGAGTAATCCGTTCTAACCACTCTGTCAACGACATAGGTGGATGGTACCATATCTGGTAGTTGAACAGAGACAGCGAGACTAATGTCACGGAAGATGGATGGGTTGGTGCAGTGCTTGGGAGCGTAGAGATGGGAGGGTATGGTGGGGACCACAAGGGAACACGCGGATCTAACTCTCGATGTCTTCAGCACCAAAGAGGAGGGCCGGCAACCAATGGTTGATTCACGACGAAGATATAAGAGGGTTAGAGTAAGAGGTGTAAGAAACGGGAAGCGGACAGTGTGCAGCAAGTCAGCTACTACTGTTATTGGTCAATCTGAAGTGTGCAATGGGCTCCGTTTGAGGTGCGTCGTTCGTAGTGCAAGAGGCTGTGGAATGTGGAGCAATTTATAGCTGAAGGTCTTCGCGACTACGGAAGAGGCAAAAGCTGTGGTGATGTAACAAGTGCCGAAAATTGACTTCAGCTAGGTAATATATAAGTTGACAGAGGGGCGGAACATCTCGGGGATTAAGTGTATGTTAATGACATTTCTGGCTAAGAGCTACTGCCACTAGCCGCAATTGCATCGTTTGAATAGACAACAGATGTGTTTATGTAGAATTTGGCGAATGTTAGCGTTTGTAGAACGAAGCCGGAGAGCATTATTCCGAGGGGTGGTGCTGAGGGACATTACGATACGAGTCCGTGAGCACAGGTGTCTTATTCCTACGAAGTGATTTATTTGTGACAGTCGGTGTGTAAATTGGATTGTGCGGGTAACAGCAGAGTCCGTTCGTGAGCGGAACAAATTGGTTGGTAATTGGTGCTTGGGGAAGAAGCCCATACATGGTTAAATAAGAGATGATTGCGAGTTTCGGTGAGGGCGGTGTACTAATAATAATACGAGCTGCAGCGCGTATATGGAAGCTGAAACCTGTCGTGTGACTGATTCTGCGAGGATTACGAGCCAAGAAAGCCTGATCAGACAGGTGAATCAGAGCGAGAGTGTGCGCAACTCTTAAGGGAAGGACCAATACAAGCAAATTTCAAGTGAAAAAGATTAAGGTAAACGGCCACAGAGAGTCTATTACGGAAAAATGTTATATTGGTGGAATAACGGAATCATTTTGAGCTTATTATTCATTGAGCAGGAAGCAAGTGTTATCTGAAGACAGCAATATAACTAAATCCTTTCTGGCATTTATCTTCGTAATTTTTCTAGTCCATTCTCATCATGCCTAGTGTAGGCACTCTCTGAGTCTCATGCGAATGACATGTGGGCGCAGTGTTCTACATTCTGGGAAACATGCCCGAGGTTTCCTTTATTATCCTTGAATGAATTTCATCTGGGACGAAAGAGTTGGATCGGTTCGTATTATACAATAGTTTGCAAACGTTCTCCTTAGTGAGGACTAATCTGGTTTGAGACCATTCATACCTACGTCTTGCCTAATCATGCACTTACGCCTACGCACCTCTGGTGTTCCAGAGGCTGTCGCGTTAGGGGTTGGTACCATCCTCGGTCACCTTACGGAAGGATTCTTGCGCAACTAGACTGCTGAAAACAATCTATGCCTATGTCGTAATGGTTGCCGGAGATCTGAAAGCGCAATCATGCAGGCTAAGCGCACTTGAGACTTACAATATGACTTATGATCCTTACTCGACTGGATATTCGTTGATGGTCGACCATACACGGTTCTTCCGGCGACGGCTCTGAATGAGTCTCACAAGTGGAAAATGTCCCAGGTCTCTTTGTCGTGTCTGCTTACGCCCCAAAACTGGCTGAGTCTCTTACACCAACAAACGCAACTGACACGACGTCCAGAATGCCCTGTTGCGGCGAGCTCAGCGCACTAACGGTTGATTATTTTCTTCTATCCTTAGTTTGTGCAGAGGCATTCTCCGTTTTTATTATTTCAGTTGTGCGCCTACACCAACATTCTTGTTTTTCACCTGAACGTAAACCGTCCTTTAACCTTGTAATCGCACGTGTTGTTTAAGCCGTCAGGTGGGTTCGCTATCTTGATAACTCGTGGCTTCGAGTTGTTGCTTACGCTGGGATCCGTTACGAATTAGCAGTTCCTAAAACGGTACATAGAAGCCGGCGTAGTACCACGATTTGAGGTTTCCGCAGTTCTACTATTTTATTATTGTATTAACAGTGCCACAGTTGTAGATAAACCTCCATGTGAACGATTTGGCTATTAGGTTTTTGCGCGTAACTCGACGTGGTCCAGCAGATTGCTGGAAACAATCTATACATGTGTCGTAGTGATAGCCGGAGATCTGGGAGCACAATCGTGCAGGCTATCCGCATCTGGGACTCAACTGTGCTCGGGACGATGGTGGACGATCGCTCCAGCTGTGTGCTGACCACAGACGGCGGCTGGATATATCATCTGTGGTTTGTAATTTATTTCACTTTTCAAGATGACCTCCCAAAAGCTGCATCAAAACGTGGAAGTGACATTTTGGGCAATAAATTCTAGACTGACAGATGAATAAACAGGCAACGAGCCGAGATGTAGTAATTAGGCACAATCTGAATTTGCGGTACACCAACGCCAGTTCCACTTGTGAGACTCTTCAGGGTCATCGCCAGACAAACCGCACAGAGGCGACTATCAACGGGTATTCAGCCGAGCAAAGATCCCTGTGCCAAGTAACCGAGACTAAGCGAGTGCCTTCGTTAATTATGATGAGAACAGCCCAGAAGATCTTACTAGGTTAAATGCCAGAAAGCATGTATTTAGCTTTCTCTGGGACTCGTAGCTTAATGCCATTCTTACCGCCAGCTAGTCAGATTTCTGCTGCACGTCTTCTGTCTACAAACACTATCGTACACCGAATTCGACGTAAATGCATATGTATCTCCCTTAAACGGTACAACTAAGGCTAGTGGCAGGCCCCCTTGGCCACAAATATCATTATAAAATCTTAGTCCCCATCAGATTAGGCCCCCATGGATACTCACATTTTATCTGCCTGCAATCCATTTTTGGCCATTTTCACTACACCACAGCTTCGGCGCCTTCCGCAGCCACGTGCGGCTACGCCTGAAAGACCGGCAAACATAGTTTTTCCCATTCGGTAGCCCTTCGCACGACGACCAACGCGGAGTATTCGCGTGCACCCAAACGTAGACCACTCCACACCTCAGAATGATCGATTACAATAGTGGGTATTTCACTGCAAACTGGCCCCCTTACATGTTAACCTAACCAACTTATATCATCTTCTTCATCCAGCCCTGTCTTGCTAGTCCTATATTTTGGCGCTGAAGGCATCACGGGATAGATCGGATTGACTAAGCTTTTCGGCTGACTTGGCTTTGTCCCCAACCGGATGTCGTATCAATTATGTTACATCCAAATGATTTCGCACTCTCGCTAATTGTGTTATTTCCTCGCCACATTGGTTGAATTTCTGGCCGCAATTCAGCAAATGCACATTTATTGTACCAGTTGGTACTGGTTTCAACTGAACGTATCTAGCAGCCCCACAAAGAACATGCAATGGACAGTTGTCATTCATTCTGATGCCCCTGAAAAAAATAAATGGATATCGAAGAGCATACCTTGAGAGACTCACGGCCATCACTGAAGCACAAGGCTGCTGGCACCTCGGTCTTGGCTATGAAAGCACCACCCAACTTCCTGTTCGTCATCAAGCTAAAACACACACCCAGTCCTCTTGTCCCCTGAAGTGAGCAGAGCTATATAATATATGGACCGTGTTATTCTCTGAATACCAGCAGCCACGGCTAGCGACTGTTCGCTATTTCTGCCATGCATCATTCTTTGCTTCGAGCTGGCAGCAGTGGATCTGCTGCTGGCGAACCGTACTCTTATAATTATATTCAGTTCACGCAGTAGTTTCAAGTTAACATACAGTCATTATCCATTATACTGAGAAGTCTTGCCCAAACGTGTATTATCTGTCTGCTGTTTCTCTTTACATTAATGCCCCTTTCTCAACGAAGGAATCCCTCTGATTGCACGCTTTATCTGAGCTGAATAATACTCCTGCCCCTGTAAAACTCACGTTTCCTTTGGCCATACAAAATATTTCAACGCATAACCTCCCGGCTCGCTAGCTCGCCGACTAGTTACTAACCATGACCAAATCATGAACTTTTTCTCACCCTGATCTCACGACTTCCGAATGACTGACGCCTAGTGCAGTGGACGTGACACAAACGAATAGTGTTATCTGTTTCACAATCTGAATGTACTGCATGGTCGGTGAGCAGAAGCACACAAATTGTAATTTGCTGTGTCTTCATACTACATCGTCAACTGCGGGTCTTTTTCAGTCGCTAGGTAGGCCAACATCTTTCGCACTTTCATTGAGCTTGCAGTCATCCCGCTTCAGATTTTTTTCATTTGGACGCCGTTTTGTGTGGTGTCACCTGGTACTCACCAGACGCTACTGGTGCTAGGAAATATGTTCTTTTCCCAAGCGTCGAACTCCGGCGTTACCTGCTTCGAGCACCCCGCATGGCCGTCATTCATTATTTCTGGTTGGTATTCAGTTTAAACCCCCACGGATTTCCAAAGGATTCAAATTTAAACGTGACCCTATATCGACCCAACTCTGCTTGTGTAAACCGCAATATGCTGCTTAAATGTAGATGCCACAGAAATCCTCATTACGTGTTCGATCGCCTCAAATATGCCTTGCGTTACTTGGTTGTTCAGAAAGCAAATTATTTCAGCGCAACGGTTGCATGACACTGATGGCAAACCAGCATATATTTCCTCACCACCCTTGACTCTATCCTTTTGGTCACTAGGTCCTTTACTTGAAACTACGAATAAACTATTTATTCAGCTTCAACCACCTCTGAGACAACTTTTGTCTAACCCACCAAATGCGCCTCAATTATCATGCTCTCTTGTCTAGCCGAAAAATCTCCAATGTTATCATTATTACCAGATTAACCGCCAACTGAATAGCAATCCGTAAACTCGTGGACCCCTCCAGGGGAAAAATATTTTACAATCTGCCTTAAATTTTGACGGAATCACATGAGCGTATTCCATTGAGTTCGGTTAATATGAGTGTGGTTGTAGGAATTGGTTAGCGCGGCTCATCAAATCAGACTGCCTAAGCGGCCGCATTTCTACCTTCCGCGTGTTCCTAGAGAATAGGTGAGCACTTCAGAATAAAATATTGGGCCCTTGTCACCGATGGTATGGTCCTATAAATGAGACAACAATGGTCGATAGCAACCACAAAATCAATGCTATTTTTATATATTTGTCTCTTTTGTTTGGTGCTTCCCAACACGAGACACATTGTAATGATAAAATTTTGCTTCGGTCATCTCACTGATTATTTCACACTGACATTCTTTGGACACTAAATGTTTTGAACAGTTTGCAGCTTTGTCCTAATTATCCACGCATATTTCCTCGGATATTTCCAAAAGATTGTTTCAGGTATCGGCTGACATCCTTCGAGGTTGATTACGCAATTACCTTGAGATTTGTTTCTTTCATTAATCGGAATATATATTGTTATTTATATGCTTACTCAAATAGGGAACATTTAATTCAGTTTTGTAGAATTCACACTTAACCCCGCGTTTCTGCGAAAAACGAGTTCTAGGACGTTTGCCCGCAGCAAATTTAGTGGGGTGATGTCCCTTCATAAAGACCTTTGTCCATGGAAAATTAATTCCTTCACGGTTAGGAAAGAGATCACTCGCAATGTGCTGCTGATCTTCCACAATTCATGCTCATGAATATTTCACCGCCATCAAGGCAACATGCGCAAACACTGCGGTTTGATTTCCTAAGCATGCCGCTGAAGATATTGCCTTTAATTCAATTTCAGACAAACGATCTGCAGTATTGAAACCGTTCCCCTGATTTGAAGTCCCGGAAGCACAAAAGCCAGCGGAATTAGCAAGCGGTCAACTCATTACTACCACTCGGCAGCCGATAGCCTATTTCAATCGTGACATATTTCTGAACCCAGAGTATTATTGCCC